>WOGO01005205.1:0-12623 GCA_015342085.1 Leptinotarsa defecta | reverse complement strand
ATGAGATTCTGTGCTTTTCATATACATATATTCACACACAAGTACCTATCTTAATATTTTAAAAGAATTGAGATAAAAATATGAAGGAAAACAAACGTAAACACATAAAAGTGGCGAAATACTTTACCAGTAAAATTGAGGGTCATGGTAACAAATAAAAAGTTCTTAGAAACTAAAGATTTTGGCGGTATTCTAGTCTATTCAGAGGAACCTGTTTTATGATTGATAATCTACGATTCAAATTATTTTTTTTATTTTCTATATCGTCATTATTTGAATATTTTAAGTGAAAAATAAAAATCAAAAATTTCAATTAAAAAGGAAATCAAATCGTGGTACAGATTATAAAAAAGTAAAAATAGGTTGAAATGAAAATGTCAGGGATTATTATTTCAAAAGTAATAGGAATTTGGATTTGAGAATAAATTTAATAAATTAATAAAATTTATTTAAGCTCTAGAATATGTACATATCGCACCCAGATTTTCCAGCTTGCTGAGCAATAGTGCATGGCTCACGGTGTCAAATTCCTTTGCCAAATCAAGTAGTACTCCTAGGCCATTTTTTCCATCTATATATGTATATTATGGATGTTACATCTGCTATTGCATCCTCGGTTGATCGATGTTTTTGAAATCCGTATTGATATTGACGAAATATTTTTTTATATTTGAATATGAAATTAATCGTTTTTGATTATCTTTTTAAATATTTCCGAATGATTGAAACAAAAAAACATATTTCAAAGTGGAATAATGAATTCAATGTATTTTTTCCAACTTCTTGTAGAGGGACAAGAGTTCAATCATGAATGCAAAACTCTTCATTTTCAGAAAGAAGATTTTTCTTTTAGGAAATGTGAAAATTAATAATCTGATAATGGAATTTTCAACGGGTGATGATCAACTGCATTGCCAAATATGCGCCAAACTAATTGACTATTATGAGAAAACAAGTATAGCTGAGGCACCAGTCAATCTATTAATAACACTGATGATATTCAAACTCAACCTCTGAAAGAAGCACACTTCTCATACACAATCTAGCAGACCACTATTATAATCTTCATGCAGTCATTGGTCACTGTGTATCTGGCGTTGAATTTGGTCATTATTACGAATTGGTCAATCGGGCTGGTTTAAGTTTGACGATAATTGTGTCACTAAGTGTTCTGGCGATGTCTTGAATTTTTTGGAGCCTCTGGAGACACCCCACATTCCATTTTATGAAAAAGGGGACATTAGTAGATCAAGATCTTCAGATGATGTGGTATTGTAGGTTTTTCCGGGTTTTCCTGCACCTGAAAAAACAAATGCGTCACTGAAATCAATGATTTTACCCTAGAGCGCCAGTTAATTTTCGTTGTTTCATAATTTCATGATTCGTATTACTTTCTTTTTTAACATAGTTGAAATGCCAAAAACAAAATCCTAAAAATTCCCTATATCTGATGAACAATCAAATTGATATGTATAACTCTCCTTTGTTGAATTTGTTATTACGAGATGTTCATACTCAGTCCTCCTAGAATAATGCAAAAGAAATCCATATATTGAACTGTTTTTACTTGTTTTCAATATTGGATAAGAAATGCGAGTAAACTATTTGATTGAAGCGTAAGTTTTGATATAGATATGCATCAAGTATTAACCAGTTCCAATGAATCTGGATCAACGAACTGGTTAACTGAATACTATCCATGAAAATAATTATAGAGTTTTCACAATAACACTTCCAATTATCAAATTTTGGCAAGCCAGCAGTTAGTTAATTGAATTCACTGAAAACTAAAACAATACTTTCAGTGCATTGCCCAATGGTTATGAATTTGATTAGCTCACAAAGCTGGAACCTGCAGCCTAGGGCTTTGCTCGTGCAGGAACCTCGCGCAGTAACGCTACTGGAAGAAAGGTTAGATTTTCAAACTCGCAAGGTATTGATTGAAATAATGAATTGAGTTGGGCTCAAAAGTAATATCAGCTATACCAACGTTAACGTAATTAAAAAATTAACTTCGCCCCTCCCGCACCACAACTCTGACGCGCCAAACTATTTTTTAGTGTTGTTTAGAATTACCAGATCGAATCATTTTCGCAAAAAGTTGTTCGCTTTCTCTGCTCGATGTTTTTGATCAATCAGAGATAGTGAATTATAGATAGCGATTTGAAAATAACTATAACTTTTGCTGATTAACTCATTTTGGATTGAGATACCTGCCAACAAAACAAATTTATTGTATTTGCTATTCGTTAACCTTAACTATCAATTATCATTCACTCATTCTGCTGGTGGTCTCTATGAAGTAAATGGTGATATAATGTCGGTGCTGAAATATACGATTGAAAAACTAGGTGTACCCCACCATTGGAGTTGGCCAGAAAATTATTACTTCATTACTTGTGACAGTTGTATCTGTAATAGAAGACAGCATTCAGAAGTTATAATTTTTCAAACATTTCAATTACATGGGATCGACCTAGAGCTCTTGCTAAATAGTGAATGTGAATGAGGTGGATTACCTCACTTTTTGGCAGACATCAAATATATCACTCTGTCATTGATAACATAAATATTCAAAAAATCTAATTTTGCAACTTAAAAATTTCACTTATCTAGAAAATAACCCTTCTGAAACGAATACTAGTTTTATGCATTTTTTGCAATGGTCCAGATACAAAAAATGCAATATGAAAGTTTACTCATTTCAACATTTATTTCTGTGAAAGTTTGATATTTGGGGTATTAGGACATAAAAAGCATCTGATAGTTAATTTTTTTGTATTCATGATATTGTTTCAACATTAAAACTAATTTTACATGTCATCCCTAGGGTAGATGTTTTTACTTTTATCATCATTTATTATCATTCAATTGCATTGCAGAAAATAAATTTTATATCAAAACTGTGTAAAATGGCCCAGATGAACTAATATTCGTATGAGAGGTGGAGCTACTTATTTTGGTCATTCATTCATTTCTAGTGAAATTGGTTTAAGACCGTTCGGAACGATATTTGGAACCTTGTAAATATTATTATTATAATACAATTATTTTCAAAATAAAGGCCAAGAAATTACAAAATTTTTGAGTGAATTCTTGGAAAAAATCATTCAAGATGTTTCATGTATAGAGGAATATAGAACACCCTATATGAGAAATATGTAAAATAGAATATCAGAAAAAAGGTTAACGTACCAGTGATCCTTCCAAATCCAAACCACTTCAATTCCTGGGTTATTGCCATGCTGACGTAAACAATTACCAAACCGAGGGTTCCCCTAACTCTTGGGAATTATCGCTATTGTATAATACATTTTTCAGAATTATGATGTGCCAAATAAAATGAAACCACACATGTATTTTTCAGAAGTAGCTTCCAATAAAACAATGACAGTTTTTAATCATATTCTTTGTTCACCTGAACGATTTTATGAGCACTTATTACTTTTCCATACAGATGAACTATGTGTGAACAAATCAGATTCAAAATGTTATGATTTTGGTGATTGTAACATTTTTGAAACAATAAAAAGTTTAATGGAGACATAAAAATGATTACTGAAAACGATCTTGGAAGTTTTCATTCCTCCTTTTATGATTTAGTTGAATGAATGATATTGGAGTGGCAAAAAAATTTCAAAGCAGTTTTTTTCGTAATTATAATTTTGTTTTAATTAATGGTTTTTGTCTTTTGGACTTCCTAAAAGGCTCTGTAGTATATGACTGTATTTACGAATATAAAACTCCAGTAATATTTATTACCTACTTGTCTGCAGAAAGTTGATACCGTTTCAAATTTCCATCGCAATCACGACAAAGCATATAATTTTGGTGTATGAGAACCTTTCTATTAGTTACTGCTGCCATTCGAAAAATACACTGTAATACTTTTCACCATGATAGTTCGTACTGGAACCTCTGACGTAAAATTAATTATCAAAAACACTTTCCCAACACCAGAACAAAAAATTACGGTCTCTCAACGCGTGTTTCGCTTACTAAGTTAGCGTCCTCAAGAGATCATTATGACTAAATTTTGCTACTAAGTTAGTGAATATTACTGGAGTTTTTTCCCAACACCAAATCGTTATTTGTAACACCTCGGGAAAAAACTCCAGTAATATTCATAACAACACCAAAGGTTCCAAACAGTATATCATAAGTACCATGTTGGTGTTTTTATATTCTAGTAGCCTAACTACTACCTGTTAGAATAAACTAACCACATCGGTTAGTATATAACTACTGCCAATTATTGATCCAATGCTGAACTACCTATTTTAATACCTCGTATTTCCTCTATGTTAGTGATCATCTCTAATATTTATCATTTTTTTATTTAGAATTATTACGTATAAGACCAAACAAAGGACTGTTCGAAATAGTACCTTTGTCGCTATTCATAGAACTCATTCCGCACCTTTCGATTTCCAAGCTTTCGAAGTCATCCAGAAACCTGTTGTCATGTACCGTTTTCATCAATTTTAAACATTTTTCACTTATTCTATGGTCGTTCTCTATGGCATGTTGAGCAACACTAGATTTCTTCGGTCTGTGAAACCGAACATGCGAACAAGCAAGATAATATAGTCCGTTTGGTTTGACCAACATATTTCTCATCACAACCCTCGCAGCTTATTTCGTAAATCGCAGACTTTTATTTTTCCAACGTCTTGTCTTTCAGACTGCCCAATACTTGTTGAAGTGTACGTGCAGTTCTGAAAGCCACTCTCATTTTCAATTTTTCGAATGTTCGAACCAACCCATTGGTGTATTTGGGTTTCATATGGAAGCACTTTGAATTTTGAATCTTTCTCTTCAAGAAAAGTAGGGGCATTACGGAGATACTCCCTAAATTTTTCTTTTATAATTATCCACTATGTTTGATGAATACCCGTTGCTTTCAGTCACCTCCCTAAAAAGTTTTTTCACAATCTCATACCTTTCTTTGCTCAAAGGAAATGTGAGCAGTCTATGGACAATAAATTGTAGTCCGCCATTTTTTGTTGTGGGCAATGATGAGAGCTGTCAGGGATATACCTGAAAGTGCCCGTATTCTTTCTAATACATCAAATTCTAGACTCTTATCGATATTTTTAATAACTAGTACGTCCAATAATCATAGTTCTTCGTTATTTTCAATTTCATACGTGAGTTTTATACTTGCAAATCTGTTGTTGAGGCAAAATACAAAATCCTCTGCCTTGCTCATATTCGTATCAAAAATGGTAAATACATCCTTCACGTATCGGATCCAGGTTCGTGGAAAGTAATCCAACTCTTCCCTTGTTTCCATTTCAAATCTGCTCATGAGCATATTATTAGCCATCAAAGGAGAAAACGGGTTTCTCATTGCCGTACCCTCAAATTTTGTTCCATGCAAACTTTGGTAAGCCGGATGTATCTTCAAATATTCAATTGTTTTTCGTATGTTCACACTTGGAAATAACAAAATATGTCAATCTTATATATTTGACCTTCTCGATGAATTCTTGTGTGTCAAATTTAACATATCTCTGTGAAATTTGTATCTAATGGTATAAAGATATTATTATAAAAGGGACACGTTTGTTCGTTTGCTTGTTTTTTTGTTTGTTTAAACTTAATAGAGAAACTTTAGAACTTCCCAATCGATTTTGAAAATTTGTTACATATAGAAATTTACCACAGCCTGTTTTTAATTATTAATTAAAAGCTTTTATTTAACTTGACTTGTATTGACCTGAAATTTTGCATGCTGGTCCAGAACCGATGGCAATGCATGTTAATCATAAACGTAACCTGATGCTGCTGCCAGGATTGGATCCGTTCGAGAGATCTCCTTAGCGGTAAATAGCAGGGACACAAAATTTTGTATACGCACTCGTTTATGATCGGCAGTTGGTAGGTCCACCATGAAATAGATGCCACATCCAGGGTTGGCTTCAATAAAAAAATATATTTCTATAAAAAAAATTAAATCAATCTTTTACCTTTAAATATTTACTTCCCGACCCTAAAAAGACACTAAATTGTGTAGTAGTTTGTAAGAACCCATATTTATTTGCATTGTAAAAAATATTATTATCTATCACCCTCTAAGTTCCCAGAGTAAGAGGGTCCATCACGCAATGTGAGCAACAGGCACAAGAGGCATACCATGACTTGTGTAATTTGGTGAGATGGGCGTCATTAACATTGGTTCCTTAAGTTTTACTGTTGAAGGTCTCTCCGTTTTATAGATGGACTTTCGTATTGATCGATAACTATCGAGTGAAACTGAAAAATATAAAATAAAATAATGATAAAAAAACTTTTAAAACAAGCTTTTATTTAAGTGCCCTGAAAATATCAAAATAAAATTTTTAATCACATTAACCACATTCATTTATGACTTTACAGAATTGAAATTATAATAAAAGCTTGTCGCGATGCCTAGAAAAAATCTCTACGTATTGAGTCAGATGAAATTTAAATTAAGAAACATTCTGACAGGTCAACTAGATACTGCAATAAATTTCAAACCCGATAAATTCTATGTGTGCAAAAAAGTTATTCAAGGTTTAAGTTCCACATTTTAAGCATTCACGGCACTTTTATTCAATTACAAACATTATGAATTGCTTACAAGTTTAGTAGGTGCCTACCTAAATATAAAATTTCAATTACAAATTGAAATTATCGCGGCAAGCTTTTATTATAATTTCAATTCTGTAGAGTCATAAATGAATGTGGTCAATGTGATTTAATATTTTCTTTTGATCTTTTTAGGACACTCAAATTAAAGCTTGTTTTAAAAGTTTTTTATCATTATTTTATTTTTTTTCAAGTAGAACCCTTTTGTAAATGGTAATTAAGTAATGTGCTGCGGTGTCTTCAGACTACTACACAGCCGCCTGGTTCCATACGAAATGGGCTACGTCACCGAGATTCGGGATGGGGGTGTACGTCTATAAATAAGGAACCGGTACCCACGTAGCTCTGACTTGTTAACGATTTAAAGACACTTGTCTCCGGTTAGTTTTTTGGGGGGCCGATGTAATAATTACACGACTCAATAAAATATTAGATTATAAAGTGAAAGCACCTGAAAGCTGGCTTTCGACCGCAGTAGGTCATATGTCAATCTTGCTGAAGTGCCCGTCAGTAAGTTGAGTACCACTCCGCAGGAGCGGGGGTGGATAGACAAGATGGGATGTTCTGCACAAAGTAACCGTGTGGGAAACACTTCATCTCAGGGCACTCAACCCGTAGTAGGTATGGGGGGATGTAGCTCTGAAGTCTCAGGCATACTTCCCCCGGCCCAACAAAAAACCCAACAAAAGCCCACTGCTTCTTGCATTGAGAATGTAAGCTATCAGTTGGGTCAATTACTAATACTAACGTAAATTTTTGTAATTTCATAAAATAGTTTCAGATATCGCAACCACCCATGAAGGTGTAAGAAGTATGAATAGAAAAATTGTAACTGAAGTTCAAAAAGTAGTGTTGACGACTTTTCCTACGAAGACGTCTTCTATAGTATAGTCGAAGTAAACGATATTGTGCACATTTAAAGTTGGCGGCACTCCCGAAGGCCAAAAAAACTAATACATAGAAATGAACCGGCAGCGAACTAGTCCACGTGCACTGTAGACTTGGCAGTTCGTATTGGATAACAGAGTTTTATGATTGACTGAAAAGTCACTTTATGTTACGCTGACTAATAGAAATCAGGGAATGCGTGGATGGTTATCGCCGTCATGTTCACGATTTGAGTGTTGAAATTCGATATGGGAGCAGTTATAATTACTTAAAATTTTTGTTATCTGTTCAAAATGTGGCGTCCTTAGACAAGTACTAATAGTAATAACGAGTGTGATAACAACGCAGACCTTTTCCAGTGTAGTGATTCCAATAGCGATGGTGAACAATGCGAAAAAGAGATACCAGTGAATATTAGGATGCATTTGAATACTGAAACACAGAGATAATGTTTCAATGTATATATGGATCTACATCTCAAGTCTGGTTTCAAGGGAAACAAACTATTACAAGTAACATCGGATTTGACCGAAATTCCTTTCTAAACTGTACGTAAAATAGTCAAAAAGAAACCTTATGAACGCAAGACGCGATGTGATACAAGATTACCAAAACCTTCAGATGTTCATCTAATAAAATCATTGAAAAAACATAATATACGACTGTTATAAAAGCAATGAGATTCCTACGACTGAAATCATAAGGAAGAAATTGAATACTTCCGGCCATAACTTGAGTTGCTGTACACAACTCGAATTGGATAAAGAAACTAGGGTAATTGTGGAATTGCGTAACAAATACTTAGAACAAATAACTAAATATAGACAACGACAAATTTTCGACACAGCTACGAAAGGGTGGACTGATAGTTCAAGAATGTATACGCCTAACATGCCTGCAAACAAAGGATCGCAACTAATCATTGTACATTGCAGAGGAAGTAAAGGATGGGTTCCGAATTTTTTGAAATTATGTGGAAAAAAACTTGAGGACTACAATGTTGTATATCATAAGAACATGCAAGCTAATATTTTCGAGGAATGGTTTGAAAACACATTGATCCCAAATTTGAATGCGAATAGTGTGATAGTTCTTGACAACGCTTCCTATCACTCGCGACAGCTCATCAAAGTACCGAATAAAAATTCGAGGAAAGATGAAATAAAAAATTTTTTAATGGATAACAATTTGTATTTTGAAGATTACTATACCAAAAACCAACTACTTGAAATTAGTTTTACAGACAAAAACAGTTGAAAAAGTGTACGCCCTTTAGAGAATTGCTGAAAAGTATGGGCACACCATACTGAGACTTCCCCCCTATTTTTGTGTTTTAAGTCTCATCGAATTGATTTGGGGAAAATTGAAACAAAGAATCAGGCGTAAAAATAATTTTACAAAATTTGATAAGAAGGTAATAAAGCTAATTGAAGAGGAAGTATCTAATATTACCGAAGAAGACTGGCAGAAATGCATTAAACAAGTACTTTCAGTTGAAAAGGACTATATGGAGTAGAAACGTCTGGCTGTATTGAGAGACACACTTTAGGGTTTTGATGTTCTGGTCTTGCCAAACCTTAGAGACGGTATGACCCTCATTGAGACATAGTTCATCCGAATAAAAAGTAGATTCAACCAGGGTTGTGGCTCCTTTATTTCTCTTAAAGTTTCTTCGCCATTCTACAATCTCTGATTTTTCTATCAACATGCTCTTTCCATCTTGTTTTCCAAAAGTGAAGTTCAACTCTTGTAAAACTCGCATTTTCTATAATTTATTTCTTATATCAGAAAAAAAACTGTCTTAACGAATAATTGACAAAACTTCATTAGGTATTTCGTTTTTTAAGTAAAAAATGTGTACTGTTCACCTAATAGAAATTTTGACTTCTTCGTTGATAACCAAAGACTCTCTGCCAGTTGTTGTTTTGCTTAAGAATTCTATAAATAGTCGATGTATTGGTACCGGTCATATTTGCGCATTTTTGCACTACTTCCTCCTTACTTTTTATTTCTGGCCAATATTGTACTCTTAAAGAATTAAAAACATTCATAACAATTGTTTTATCATTTATATTTGATGCTGACAGTTTCCCGAACATATTGAATAGCTTTCTATTCAATGCACTGTCGAAGTAAACTGAAGAATATCACTAACACTGAATCTAAGACTGACCCCTCTACATAATGGTCTTCGGACTCCCAACAGAAAATAATATAATATTTTCTTCCTATGGAAAAAGTCAAGTGGTTGTTCACAACCATGCATACCAAATATCGATCAGTTATACACACGAACCTTTCTCTTGAATCACTCTGTCTGTAAGTGATAACTGTATGAAAATATGTTTGGTGAAGGCGATCATCGCTTTCAGAAAGGCAGAAAGAGGCGGTGAAAAAATTATATTTTATTAATGTTAGAACACGTCCAAACCAAGAATCAAACTCGCTTTTATCAAAACATTTCAACTGTTCCGCAAATTTATAGTGTTTTTTTCTACTAGCGCTACCTTTTTCCAAACAATTTTCATTGCCGTTTTTATTTTCCATTTCTATTAGCGAAGCTGATCTGAACACTGACATGCCATTCACGCGTATTAATTCCAGTTTTAATTCTCATCAACGACCATTTCACCGGTACGAAATTAAATTATTGTCATCCTCACACGCGATTATTGATTGAGGAAAGCCCTGGTAGCATCCCTTATTTAGACGAATTTATTCAGTTCAATTGGTTTTCCGCTCAAGTGGTTTTTATAGACGCTTTGGGAGGTACTAAAGGATTACGTATCGAATGAAATAAGCACGCATCTCATGTTCAACTTGCCGAATCCGATTTGTTCTTACTGAACACGATTTATTATTATCATAAGAAGTACTTGTGTTATGAAGAATATATAATTTTGGATAAAAAAGCTGCTGATATATAATTTCTGCTCGTTTTGATCATCCACTCATTTCCAGTCTTTATCAAAGAAGCTCGAATAGGCATTTGAGGCAAATTTTCTTCCCTCTAGCTTGCTTCAGTTAATCAAGATCCATTCAAATCTTCTGAAAAGTTGGTTGGATAACAAAATCAGTTATTCTTGAAAAAACAATTATTTCTCTTACCAATGTTTCGCATTTGATTAAATTTTTCTTAAAGTTCTGTAATAATAAATTTTCATTACATACCTGCCACAAATATAAATTCATTGTAACAAAGCCCTTAACAAGCATTCAATCAGATTTGAAACATTGGCAAGAAAATAATCGATCCTGTTATCTAATCCACCTTTCTAAAAATGAGTCTTTGGATGACTAGAGCAGTCCTACAGGTTCTGACTTAGATTAGTGAAAAAAAGATTAAATCAATATTAGTAGCAGGTTCAGTTTAACAGTATGGGTTATTGGAAATAATGTTGTTGTTATAATTATGGCGGACTACATTAAAATGAAAGTTTTTGTCCCTGTCTAAAATATCTGCAAGAAATTTTGTCATTTCATTTTTCCAATATAATGAGCACATAGCAGAGAATTGAGAATAATGACTATAAAATTTGAAAATTTTACAATTCAATTAACTTTTACTTCATTGCAGATACCTTCGACCATCATTGGGATTTCGTCAGCTGTACAAATGAGTCAAACACTATAAAAATCATATCTATAGATTCCATTTTCTTTGTACTTTCGACTATATTCTCAAGTAAGCGTATGTCACCATTGATGTATTTTTTATATCAAGCTTAGGTATACTTTAAATCTTACCATTAGTAAATGACTGAGATTCCTTGGTTTTTTTATTGTGTGAAGGGAGATTTAAAATTGTTTGGAAAGTTCTCAAGTTTAAAATACTTCTACATTTCCGGTTCAATTGAATCGTTTCAGTTACTTGCTTTAAGAGTATGTTTTGAATATATTTTGAGTTGGAGTTGAAATTACGCAGTCAAGCAAATGTTTTACCAAGAACGATTCAAGTATGAAATTTGTTAATCAACAACTCTCACATTTGAAATTTCAAATTATGGAAACTTCAATCAATGAAGTTAATATTATACAAATTAATTCTTAATGTTTGTCTGCATTCAGACATTTTAGTCATTTGAAATTAATAATTATTTAACATTCCATTGTTCACTTTTCATTTTATACTGCTTGCAAGGCGATTTGAAAACATAAAAACATTTTTAAAACGTCAACAACAAGCTTGAATTCGCCTTTAATTTTTCAGTTAGCCCAAACTTGCGTAAATTTGCCTGACAGAACTCTAGCATAAAAAAAGAGAAAAAAACTCAATTGCAAATTGAGTAATATAGTAATGACCACGTAATTTATTTTCATATTATCATTCATATTTTACCTTCAAAGTTTAATTATTTTCTGCTGTATTATAACTCTTTAATTGAAACGGTTTTATTTCTGAAACTCAGATGAGCCGTTTTTTAGTAATGAGCTGTTTTATATTGCTTTTGAGAATCTGCAGATGAAAAGTTATTCAAAACATATTCCAGCTCATTTCAATGAATCTTCAAAATGTTTACCATTCACTTCCTGATAATAATGAAGTCATATTTGTTCAAATTAATGCCTCACATTATGAAATGGTCCTGAGGTAATTTCATTGCGAGCTCCTCTATTCACGAGTTCTGAACTGATCTATGGTAACGGCGTCTAAAGCCGTCATATCAGGTGATCTAGCGTGCCATTCTAAGGGATCACGTTTGCCTGTTTACCGGTTTGGTTAATTGTCATCTAACCACTATCTAACCAGCATGTCGTAATGAGAAGGTATCTTACCTCTCCGAAACGTAGCTTCAGTAACTTCAGTTACGTTTCTGGTTTGTCAAATATGCAAACCGGTAGATAGAAAATAGTGGTTCTTTCGAATGGCCAGCTAGATCACCTGATTTGGAGCCTTCGAATGTTCTCGATTAGATTCGTAACATATACGATATACAATTTCAGTTCATTTCAGAACTCATGAATAGATAAAAGCGTGCTTGCATAGAAATCACCCGGGGATTATTTCATAAATTCGTTCCAGACTTATTGTCAGGTAGTGAATACTGAACATTCTGATTATTTATTGAAATGAATTGAAGTGAGTTTCAAACACTTTTTTCTTGAAATTGTGATATAAT
>WOGO01005204.1:0-12623 GCA_015342085.1 Leptinotarsa defecta | reverse complement strand
CACCAGAAGTCCAGAGGGTACTTGAACACAATAACCAACGCACTACACTATTATGAGAGATGACCACTGGTTTTATGGCTGATCATCAACCAGAAACACTGGGAAAATAACGAATAATTCGCAGTGAAAAAATTTGTGATCGTCAGTTTGACAGCTAACGTCACAATATAATGTATGACTTTCTGTATTCGTTTTTCAAGTGACTTTTTAACGGCAAACCTAGGCTCAGCATAAGATGGGAGCACGCTCGTTAGCCTTGAAAAATCCCATCTTCCAATATTGTAAATATTGGAAATGAAGTGTAGTACTGTTAGAGAATTAATAATGTGAACTTTCAACAGCCAGTCCAATTCTTAAATACTTTAACATGAGTATCCAACAGGTGACCTGTTTTCATGTCACTTTTCTCTGAAATAAACATTACTTTCAATTTTATTCGTTGTTCCAATATATAGTGCGTGGATAAAATCACTTGGTGTTTTAGACGATTGTCTTTCTTGTTGGTAGCTTGGGCAATCACAAATAAAATGCTGCACATACCACACTTTGAAACAAATAATATTATGAACAAATACTTAACCTTCCCTTCCGCGTAACTGATTCATGCAACAAAAATTCTCCAAATATGGTTATTTTCAGGAGACAGAAACATCAAATATGAAGTCTAGCCACTTGAAAGTTGTTCCAGAAGCTAAACATTATTAATTCTAATTTCTGCATCCTTGGTCGGTAGCCGGTGGGTTAGACGGGGGTGCTTTGTTCACTCCCTCAATCGACCGCCGTGTTGGCCGGTTGTTCAAGCCACAGGCAGAACGATTGATTTTCACCCACTATCATCTAACCCGTGTTAGGAATCACACGTTAAAAGATAAGACCCAGTTAGTCCTTAGTTTGCACTAGTTTTGACTTCTGAAGGTTGTCGTTCGTAGGGGTGCGGCAGCTGGTTAACGGAAAAACATATTTTAAACACATATTTTCCCAGAGTGGACATTTATGATAGATTTTCCAGGACGTATTGCTTATTCGATTTAAAAAACAAAACAATATCTTCTATTTCAGCATTTTTTGCTGATGCCACCAACATCGTTTTACTGAAAATGCTAGACATTTTTCATTTCACCTTTGCCAGAATGAATCCGTGAGCTTTTCTACTGCTTTCTACTTGTTCACAATACAAATCCTTTCGTGTGGTGCCAATTCAGGAAATAATTTGTGATTAGAGCCTTCATATCATTTGACAATGGGTGAGCGGTCTCTAAAGTAGTATAAAGTAATATCTATATGAGCCTGTTTTTTTCAGGGCAACATCATTAACTGCTGAGGTATTCATAGGAGAATCTACCGGATTTCAACTAGAGGTTAGGTTCAATTCCAGGACTTTTCAATCGAGAGTGGGTTGCACTACCATTTGCACAAATTCACCACTGCAAAATTTGTTGCTTGCGCGTGGGTACTTTGAGTTTATTGGTCAATAAGAAATGTCTTCATCCCTGCCTTCATCTACTGCACATACCTAAGTGCTTTGATTTTACAATAGTCTCCTCGTAGGACCTGTCGACAATTGGGGTTAAAAACAGTTTCGTTTTAAAAATACCGTTAGTTTTATTCATTAAAACTTTGCTCAACACTGCAGAGAATGTAATTTCATTATAATTAATAAACAAGGACGATATCAAAAGGAACCTAACCAGATGTGTCCTGAAATACCCCAATAAGAGTATTAGCATTATCCTTAAAATTGGTAGATAATGTTTCATAGTTGAATTTTACTAGTTCGGACTCTCATTGTCTAATATGATATAGTATGATTTTAAATCTTGAGAGAATAAATGAAAATGAATTGACATATTATAGAAGAAAGTAATACAACTCATGAAAATTAAAAAATCAAAATGAATAGCTGAAAATAACACTATAGATCCTGAGCAATATCAGATGAAATTACAATAAAATAAAAATAAGCCAAAAATTGAAAATTGAACAATTGAAAATATAAACAAACATGAAAAAATTAAAAAAGATCCAAAATCAAGTTACTTCACGACGTTTCGATTGTTAGTACCTATCCTTAGTACCTACAATCGTCTGAGGGTGAGTATATCATATTAGACAATGGAAGTCCGACCTAGGGAAATTGGTAGTATCTATTAGGTGAAATGATTAAATTCATTAACTGACTATTTTTGAATATTTTCAACAATCACCTACTCCCTCTTCTGGGTACTATCTCTAAACAGCTTTTCATTGCTTTATCACACAATTGAAGTGTTGCCATTTCATCTTAAAAGTGGGAATCAATGAGGTGAATATGGTGAGATTACTGAGGTTAGCGGATATGTTATTTTGTTTGCTCAACTTTGTTTAGAAACGAGATTGGGCATTTTTCAAAACATTTGTATATTTTCAAAATGTTACCGCTACAAATTCCAACTTTGGCACACGGTATATTCAGGACTGATAATTCAGGAATGAATTCATAACGGTTAGAAACTGTAATGAACTAATAAATGATTCCCGATTTACTTCGCCAAAAAAATATATCTAAACATCTTCAATACTAAAATGATTTCGTTTGACTCAAGTTTTGATGTTGATATTAAATAGAAATTCATTAGTAGTTTACACGAATTGTAGACGATTCGAAGAAGTCGTCTAGTCTCTAGTCGTGAATCTAATCTAAATAAAAAATCGGAAATAACAGCAAATATGTCATTTAACGAGCTACTGACCAGTGCGGTTGTTCATCATCTGCGTTGACATAAATAGTTGTTTGATTAATGAATTTCTCCGATACGCAATCAAAGCATGAAAAAAATTGCTCACTCATTAGCATTTTTAATGGCTTAGATTATTAGTGAACAGGTAACATTTATTAGTGCAGTGGTGAAGGTGTGGAGAGTCATCTGATTAGGACAAATAAAGCGTCTATTTTCGAAATCAAATAAATAACAAAATTGTTGATTTTCTATGTGTATAATTTCGAACTCTTCGTTAAAGATATGATTCTCTTCCTAAAGATCATTTAAATATGTTGAACTTGTTCTGCCAGTTTTACTTTAGGACACGTTCTACACTTTAATTCATATACTCCCGATTTTTTCAATTCGAATGTTTAGTCGTTATTATTTTTAACTAACTTTCCCAACGTGTTACTTGTTCTATATGAAATTTTAATGTCTCGTTTCCTCAAAAATGAAGTCACATTTTCTGTTGTTCGTCGAAAATACGTTAAAGCTCTATAATTTCAATTTTGATTATTTAACTTATCAATAGTCTCGAATGGGTTTTGCGTAGACTATTTGGGAAAGTATTTTGTTTATTAATTCAGATTCAAACCCATTGTTTACTGCAATTTGCTTGATGATATTGAGTCCTTCAATGAAGTTATCTATTGAGAGAGGAACATTGACTGATCTGTGAATCATGCTATTAAAAGCTGCTACTTTGTGTTGATATGGATGGGTAGAATCGTAATGTATAGTACCGTTTGTGATAAATTGAAAAATCATGTTTGTTGTTCATTCTACTAATTGTTAAGTCCAAGAAATTGATTGAGTTTGGGTTGTCTGCTTCTACTTCAATAGTGAATTTATTGTTTTCATGAATTTTGTTAATATCCCTATGAAAAGTATCTAATTGTCTCTTAGTGCCTGTGAATAAAATTTGTGGAGATAAAATCGTGAGTTGTAGCTTATGAAATTACTATGGATCTTCATCAAGTAACGGCCGAATCAATTAGAAAAAAATCTGGAATTATAGTAGTCATCTGGAAGATTCACCTGAAAAGTTTACCGAGAGTTTTGAAAATGAGTGATGTTATAGATTTCGAATTGTTTTTTTAGAATTGCACTTTGCTACCTCGTACCTTTGCCGCTAGCGCTACCATGTTGGAAAAATGGCGTCGAAAAACAGTTTTTTGCTAGTATCTTCCTTCCGAGGAAAATGTTCATATATAAAATTGAATTTGAGAAAATTTTCTACAATTCATGTCTACACATTTTTTTTGGAAAATCAATAGTTCAGGCGTATAAGCGCCGCAAAGTGTTACTTAATACGCGTTTTCTCGGATCAACTCGTTTCTATTCCACCTTGAGGTAGAGTAAGCGGCGCGTTTTTCGATGTGGTTTTCCCAGTAGGCACAATCCACTTTTCATGAATTCAAAAATTCAGCGTAATCTCCTTCGTTTAGATCTTCCTGATGGGCCAGGTGTTGCCGGTTCATCGTCTTCAGTAGTTGTTGGGACTGACTAAAATTTCTTGGGTATCATGTGCGATGACATTATCAAAGTCTTCTTGAGTTCCTTCATTTTCAGTTTCATCATTAGTTTGCTCAAAATCTGCCTCTGTTCCTACAATTAGTGCATATAACCGAGCAATTCAACCCGGTTTTTCTGCCTCCACAGGCTTTTGGACACCGTTTCACAAGGAATAATTTTCTATGAACGCAAACGATACTGTAAAACGTATACTGATGATTTAGACTAAATATTCTATTGGGGTCTGCTGGCAGATATTTCGTGCAAGGAAGAGAGGAGAGCCCAACACAAAGACGACCCATTTCCTCATACCTACCAAGGTTACCATTCTAGTAGATAACCTTGATACCTACGACGTATAGTGGCAAAGTCAATATTCAGAAAGAGCACCACAAAATCCATAAATTAACTCATTTTGAAAACTCCCGGAAAACTTACAGGTAACCCCATTTTCAACAAATGTCTGTAGTAACAGAGCCTAATGAACCTGAAATCAAGGGAACATTTTGTTTTCAAAAACCTTCGGCAATCCAAATTTATTTCAAGTTGTACACTGAAATCTTCAAACTTCTTGTTTCTTTTACAGAAGATTCAGAAAGCAATATACATAATATATATGTTTTCAATGGTGAAGAATCCTCACTCACTGTGTTAGTTCTACTATAATTGATGATACAATTCAAATTTCAGTTCTGAATTCATTTAGGCATTTATCCCCACATAACAATATTTTCAAAAAAACTAAATGTCACCTACAATTATTCACGACTTTCACCAATTTCAATTTTTAGAAACCAATTTAGTACACAGCATCAATGATTTCGAACTGTCCAATTTATCAAATCAACATGAAAGATCAAACGATTAGAATTTAATTACATCAAAAACATGACCATTATCCGGATCAGCTGGTGTTTTGACTAAATTAGGGTTGGGGTCTTTTACAAGTCAATTGAAATGCGATTAGTTAATAGAATTCGAATTCCACCCTCTTGTATACATACAATCTTCCTGGGAGTGTGCTTTATACGACGGATACTGGGTACACACTGATGAATAGAAGTCATGCTCATGTGTTGACTGAATATATCAAAACTTCGGTGTGTTCACCGTATAGATATGTACGGAAAAATGTATGAAAAGAAAGATAATGTCAACATATTTCATCGAAAACACTGAATTGAACTCGATAAGTGGAATTGGAAACTCTGGTGTGAATTGAATCTATCGAAAACACTTTCTCCATACCAGACTAAAAATACTGTCTATTGACCAAAATTGCTGTCAGTAATGTCACACTTCATGATGATTTTTTTCTTTCTCTATTATCTTCCTGTGAATAGACTCTTTGTTGCCTGTTATTGTATCTAAGAAAACGGTTTCTGGAGACATTACAGGGTTTCTATTTTCGAATGTTTGTTCCAACATGAGTATTTGCTACTTGGGAACCAATATGGATAATAAGGATAGCCGATATAAGTGATGTTGAAACAAATGATGACAGCTCTATACTAACTCTAGTGTAAGATAATATAGACACGACTGAAGAAGCTTTTGCATATAGCGAAACACGTGTTGCGTTTTTGTGAAACTGTTCAAAGGAAACCTCAGAATGAAATGTTCTTTGAATACGTTATAGATTTCCCTCAAGTATCGGTCAATTCAATCACATACAAAATTCGAAATGTACAAGATCTGTAAAACACGAGGTCTTCTAAATAAACTCCAGGAGTGATCTTACTATTTGGAATAACCACTAGCACCCGTTCGTGTTCATGTTGGCAAATTAACATGTCCCTCGGTATTTATATCAATCTTCTCATTGTCACAATGCAGAATATGAAGAATGTACAATATCCGAAAAAAATGTACATGATCCGAACAGAGTATAAAAAAAGTACATGATCCGAAAAACGCAAGGTTTTTTAAATAAATTCCAGAAATAATATCACTATCTGTAATTATCATCAAACTCATCGCGAAAATGTAGAATTTTGAGAACGTAGAAGACCCAACAGAACAGAATATCAAGAATGTACAAATTGCGAAAAGAATATTGTACAGAAAGTACATGATCCTAACAGAGCGTACATAATCTGAACAAAATATACAAGATTCGAAAGGCATGTACTAAATTAGAACAGAATATCAAGAATATTCAAGATCCAGAAAACAATGTTGAATATTGAGAACTTAGAGACCCAACAGAACAGAATATCAAGAATGTACAAATTGCGAAAAGAATATTGTACAGAAAGTACATGATCCGAACAGAACGTACAAAATCTGAACAAAATGTACAAGATTCGAACGAAATGTATTAGATTAGAACAGAATATTGAGATAGTTCAAGATCCGGAAGACACGAGGTTTTTTTACTAAACTTTAGAAATAATATCACTATGTGATACAATACACGTTCGTATTCGTGTCCGCGAAAGAATCACCCAGTATTTTTAGTAATCTACTCATCTCGACAATGCAGAAGACTAAGAACGTAAAAGACCCGAACAGAATATCAAGAATGTGCAAATTGCAAACAGAATATTGTACATAATGTACAAGCTCCAAACGAAATGTACAAAATCTAAACAGAATGTACAAGATTCGAACGAAATTTAAAAGATTAGGATATAATATCAAGAATACTCAAGAACCGGAAAACACGAGGTTTCCTTAATAGTCTTCAGAAATAATTTTAGTATCTGCAATAATCATAAACACCTTTTTTGTATTCGTGTCCACAAAATAATCTGTTACCTAGTATTTATACTAATTTACCCATCGAGACAATGCAAATAATCAAGAATATACAAGATCAGAACAGAGCATTGTACAGAATATATAATATTTGAACAAACTATACAAGATCCTAACAGAATGCACGAGATTTGAACAAAATGTACAAGATTTGAACAAACTGTACAAGATTCGAACATAATGTACATTATGCGGAATATTGAGAATGTACAACATGAGGTTTTCCAAATAAACTCCAGAAATAGTCTCACTATCTATAATAACCATTCATGTCCGCCAGAATACTTCTCACAAAGATAAGCATCTTCCTTTACCAAAAAAAAAGAAAATCTGTCACCCAGTATTTATAGCAATCTACTCATCGCGACAATGCAGAATATTAAGAACGTACAAGATCCGAGCTTTGTGCTGGTGAACAATAACAACAGTGTGTGGATCATCACCTCCATCCGGAACACGCCCGAAGCGCTGTAGCGGATCTTATTCCGGGAGTTTTAAATCCGGGAGCTATTAACTACGCCCTGCTGGTTCACTATGAAATATACACGTTCATGGAAATGAATGCATTTTCATTATTTCGTTTTGTTCCGTGCCTTGACGTTGATAATGCAGCTCTTAAGAATCTCGGATTCGTGAACGAGATACAGATTACCGGATAGCAATTTGCGGAATCGAATATTTGTTTCTCTCTTTATTACATGGTGTCCACAGAAATTGAGTTTTGTGGCTGAATTTCGTGAAAGATGAATAATTAATAATTTTACATAGAAAATATCGAAACTAATTGAATTGTTTCTAGTTTAAACACCTACAATGGAATAAAATACGTATCTCTATAACATAAATATAGCATGTGTGATGAAATGTTGTGGCTACAATAGCAACAGGTTCTCAACCTCATAAGCACTTGATTATTACTTTATTTTTTTTATTTCAGGCTACAACCGTTTTTCAAATTCAGTTGAGCTACTCTAGTTTGAATTTTTGCTGTCAAATTTCACACTAACAAAACAAATAAATTATTATTTGTTGCTATAGTGAAGCAATATTTTTTTATCTACGGAACCAGTATAGACCAATTAAGTATCAATAAATCCTCATATTTCAAAAGATCATCGGACTGGTCAATTTCAGTTTTTTAAATCCACATGATTGAAGGCTTTAAAAATAATACCCGCCGCCGGAAATTTCAAATGAAAGATTTACAATTTTATTTAATTCTCATTTTGTTTCTCGATGCTGAAACGCAATGAAAGTTTTTGGCAATTTTTAACTCTTGTCATTTAAAAATGTATCACAAATGAATGCAATGTTCGAAAAATATTTTTAAAAAACTTTGGGAATAGAAATAGTGATATTTAGGACAAACATTGTTTCTTAAAAAAATAAATGGCCATTTTTTTGTTCCTGAATATCAATATCAAGAAATCATTGATTTCAAATCATTCATAGTGTTCTTACCCATAAAAATATATCGAAACCATATATTAAAAAATAGTTTCTATTCCCATGTGATGAAAATGGCCGATTTTTGATGGAAATCCATAGCTTATGCGAGTAACACTTCAATGTGACATGTTCACTAGATAGTTAACAAATCCACAACACGTGTTTCGTATTGTGGTTTTATTAAGGAATCTTGAGTAAGCTACAGCGAAACGTGTTGCGATTTTGTAAACTCTGCTGTATTTTTACATACATAGTATGAACACGAAGCTGTTGTAAAATAAACAACTATTCAATAGCTTCATCAGGTGCTATTGTATGATGAATAACTATACAATTGCTTCCTCCAGTGTATTTATACATACATAGTATAAATAGTTGTCCAGTATACAATAGCTTCCCCATGCGTGTTTTATGCATACATAGTTTTACATACACTTGAGGAAGCTATTGTATAATGTACTACAATACAATAGCTTATTCAGGTGTGTTTATACATACATTCATACTATGAACAAGCTTGAGAAAGCTATTGTATAATGAACAACTATGCAATAACTCCATCAGGTGCTATTATGTGATGAACACCTATACAATAGGTTCCTCAGGTGTGTTTATATATACATAATGTGAATAGATGTCCATTATACAACAGCTTCTCCAGGCGTGTTTATACATACATAGTATGAACACGCCTGAGGAAGATATTGCATAATGAGAAACTAAACAACCGCTTCCTCAGGCGTATTTATACATACATAGTATGAACACGCCTAGGGAAACTATTGTATAATGAACAACTATACAATGGCTTATTCAGGTGTGTTTTTACATACAAACATATAAGTATAAACACTTTTGAGAAAGCTATTGTATAACGAAAAACTATTCAATAGCTCCATCAGGTGCTATTGAATGATGAACCTATACAAGAGCTTCCTCAGGTGTGTTTATATATACATAGTATGAACACGCCTGAAGAAGCTATTGGATAATGAAAAAATATATCACTTCTTTGATTATTTTCCACTATTATTCCCAACGAACAACTTGATCTGAATAATAGTCCTCTCCTGAACCTACAATCCAGTTCCCAAAACCTACATTATATCAAAAGCTTTGTTTTGTTATGTTCATGGATATTACAGGTATACAAAATATAGGTACCAAATTATTTATGATAGGATAGGCAACTTAAGTATAAATTACTCAGATTTAAATGTAATCAGTTGGTTTTGAAATTGGTGTAATAGCCGAAACTAGTGAACAATAAAGAAATATCGTGGAAAATAGAGAAAAGTGTGTTTTTGTAGTAAATCCTCAGTGAAATTAAATGTAGCTTGTGCAGCTTCTCATTAAATTATCTCTCAACCAACACAATGCTCGATATTCATAGAGTTCCTGTCGCGTAATTATGGACGCTTGTTGCTGCCTTACGTTTGAGATTGTGACAAATAAAAATCAAGCAAGAAGAGAAAACAAATTTCATAACTGATTCATTCATTTAGCGTATGGCTTGTTCATATCACAAAAGTTAGCATCAGAAACATAATTGTATGAAAGCATAAAAAAGGCACAGGAAATGAAGTTTACAAACGAACATGCATATCACATATACATTCAATCCCTTAGTCGCTGTCCGAAAGTCAAAGGGGTCACTGGTGTAGGCCCTCCGTGGACACCTTCAACGATGTAGCTAATTGTTTGCATATCCTCTCCATGGTTATACAGACGCACCTGGGATAAATGTTTTTACCCCATTTAAAATTGAGTCAGCGCATCTCCCGCATTTGGTTCTGATTCTATTTAGGGTTGACCATGTTTTGCGGGGTGAGTGGTTTGCTGAATATGCAAGGCATTTTATGGTAAGCTAGTGGAGAACTGACCTCCCGTTCTTCTCGCCAGCAGGCAGTAATATCAAAACCGGCATCATGTAGAGACTTTCCAGTTCTGAGAGGGGGATACCTGCAGCGGAGTCGGTTTCTTTCGAGGGCGAGGGTATCAAAGTGGATCGGTAGTTGAGGATTATCAATAATCTTCTGGAGTTCCCTGACAAGAGCGTGCACTCTACGGAGGTGAGGAGGGGCTCTATGGCTAAGCGTGGGGATCCAAGAAGTAGGTGTTGGTTTGATCGTACCTGTAATAAGTCGCATTGTGTGGTTGAGCTGGACATCAACCAGGCCAACGTGAGCGCTATTAAGCCACACCTGGGCGTAGTATTCTGCTGCTGAATATACCAAGCCCAGGGCTGAAGATCTCAGTGTGGAGGCTGATGCTCCCCAAGTGGTGTCACATACTTTATGTAGGATGTTATTACGCGTTTTGATTCTAGCTGCTGTTTCGACAGGAGAAACTCAACGTTCTGTCTAGTATAACCTTTAGGTATTTTGGTTGTGTATTGTGTTAAAGTAGCATGTTTGCAGATTTGCAGTTTTTTATTGGCTAATTTGTTGTTCAGGTGGAAACTAGGGACCTCTGTCTTAGCAGGACTTGGTTTAAGTCTCTACTTGCGAAAGTATTGCCAGATACCCAGGAACTAGAAGCTAGTGTCCAGTCACTAGCGTATCCGAACTTTCTCGAACTTATTTCTCCCAAATATTAGAAATTGATGGGGAGGGGAAGCGAATTGTGTGAACTGTATAACTCACTTCCTATAAAAAATTTATTCTAAATAAGTTATTGAGACGCTCTCCGTACTTAAAATTTTCTTCATAACTTCACGTACTTTGTGAAAATTATTCAGGTTATATTACATTTATGAAACTTGTTTTGAACGAGTCACAGGAGATACTCATATGTGTTCACTTTTTTTTGTCATAGTGTCACATAAGCTTATTGATGAAGATGGGTCCCGTTTTTGCCTGACGGGTGTGCTTTTGAAGGCCTATTTGATGGAAGTTTCACCCGTTAGGAAGTTTCAGAACAATACAGAACATTCGAGATAATTTTAAAGCTTTTCTCAACATTCCAGAACAACCTGGATTTTTCTCGAGCATTCTTTGATGCGATGAAGTGGAGGTGAATCGTCTGGAAGGTTTGGGAAAATACACGAATATAGCAAATGAGTGTTTTTTGTTTTCACCCCAAAGGCGAAGATTTGTTTCCACAATATTCAAGAATATACCGAAATATTCTGGAATGCTGTGGAATATTCTGGAGCATTGGTAAACATTGAAAGACTTTCCATTCATTTGAGTATAAAAAGCAAAAATCCGGTAATCTTCAATAGGTTTGTATTATTCCAACTTTCACAGAATCTCGCATCAACTTCCTAAGTGGAGCCGGGTACCCTACTACAAGAAATTGTGAACACTTTTGATCAATCTGATATACTTCTTGAGACCAATGTTATATGGATTAACAACTTCTTCGAGAAATTCAAAGTGTTGGAGTTAGCAGATCTGTCTAAATTGATCAACGGAGTCGAAATAAAATACAGCGGTGAAATACTCAATTGCAAACTTATTTAAAAAACGTTTGCTTTTATAGGACATGCATTGTTGCATTTTATAAATAAATCTTTGAGCACTGGCAGATTCCCGAAGAAGCTCAAGACTAGTGTCCTTGTGCCCATTCAGAAAGTCTCTAATATAAATAAATTCTGGGAATATTGATCAATCAACACTTTGCCTCGTATTGAAAAAATATTAGAACTCGCGGTTTATAATCAACTCATTGAATATCTAGGAAATAATGATATTTACGAAAATATCAGTCAGGTTTCAGAAAACAACATTCATGTGAGTCTGCATTACAAGTCACAATATCAAAATGGAAAGAATCAATAGATGAGGGACATTATATTATAGCCGTATATTTAGATCTTGAAAGAGCTTGAAAAAAACAATTGATCTTTAAATATTACTAAATAAACTGCAAAGTTTTGTTATGGCTGACTGATTATTTATCACAACGCAAACTGGTTACCAAAATAATGGATTCAGTGTTGTCATCTCGCGATGTCATTTTTGGAGTACCTCAGGGGAGTGTTATGGGACCTATATTATTTTCAACCTACTTGAATGATATAGATACCATCCATGGTTGTGATTTCATGAACCTTATTGCAGACGACACTTTGTTATCAATTTCAGGAGATAATATAGAAACAGTAGCTGATCAAATGAATAATGAACTAAGAAATGTTTTCAAGTACATGAA
>WOGO01005203.1:0-12624 GCA_015342085.1 Leptinotarsa defecta | reverse complement strand
AATGTCCTACGTATTTTTAATAATGTTGGTATGTTAATCTGATCGTTTGCATGATGTGAGTGGTTGTACGTGAGGGTTAAAAGTGAAAAGAAAAAAATGTAATCGATCCTGTCAGATTTTCTAAGGGGGTGTTGAGTGCAACAAAACAAAAGTTCTCATTCAATAATCTAACTATTCCGATCTGACGCAAACTCGCGGCCGTTATTATAATCTACAAAAAAAAATTGCCATTTTGAAATACTCAAGCGCGTCAGATTATGATATATTATGTGGTTCATCTTTATGTTTTAGACGTGTTGTCTCATAATCTGACGATTTATCTAGAAGGATTCGATTAATCTGACAAAAACAATATTTTTTTTTATTTTTTCAATTCATTGAACTTAATTGATTGATAAGCTCAGGAAATGACATGCAAATAAATAAGTGTATCTTTTTAGAGTAGAATACTTGTATTTACAAAAAAATAATTTAAAAAAAATGCTCAAAAAAATTTAATTTTTTATAATCAATTGATTAATTAATGAAGAATAGATAAATGAAACTTTCTATGTTTTTTACCACTTTTATTTGTAACTAACGTTACTGGAGTTTCGTCCTATAAGTTTAAAAATGTCCTTAGAGGACGAGACTGCAGTAATGTTAGTTACAAATAAAAGTGGTAAAAAACATAGAAACTTTGATTTCTCTTTTCTTCATTTATGATTTCCTACCACATAGTAACGGCTACATCCATCAATGAATTGATTAATTGATCATCATCTTCATCTTCATCACGAACGAGTCTCTGTGATCAGCTGTGATGGCGTCATAGCAACAGAATTCTGAGTGAAGACGGAGTAAGAGAGTAATTGATAGAGCAAAAGTGAATAAAGAATAGAGGAATAGAAACTCGGAGAGGGAAATATAAGTATCACACAGCTGCACGCATTAAACTTTATCGACGAATTTTTGTTATTTCGGCTTGCGGAAATCGTCAGATTATATATTTTTCGTTATCCTTGAATTATTTACTTCAAAATAAAAAAAAAATTAGCTACGCTCGAGTTATTTTTTCACAACTTTGCTGCCCTCCACTTTTTTACGTCACCCTCAAATTGTCAGGTTACTGAAATATACACTTTTAAGCAGGTAATTAACTCACCCTACCTCAATCTGGCGCGCTCGAGAATTTCTGATAATCAATTTTTTTTTACTAATCTGATCCTTTATCACTCACAGGCGGCCTTATATATGGGGCTCATATTTGGTGGAGGTACTTAACCGTGTACAAGGCATCCCCCTGTATATTAATTTGCCGCGCTTTAAACCCCCAAAATCTCAGCTTTGGCTCCCCTATCATAAGGTAGGTTCCCATGGTCACGCGGGTAACACAGCTATTATTGTATAATAATAAATATGCAGGTACGTTGTTTGTATAGCGTCAATAAGCTTTAAAAAAGCGAATCAGGAATTTCCACCCCCCAAGGTGGAAAAATGAGAGTTCAAAGATTGTATTTAATTTCGTCGGTTTTCAAGTTAAAGTTTTAGGTTGATAAGAAAATACTGTAACATACTTGTTTAAAATGGACTGTCACGAAACCCAATGTGAGAAACTAAGTGTTACGTAGACGAAACTGCGCACCAGCCAGTAATTTATATTTTCACTTAAAAATACAGTAACTTAAAAATTTGACAGCTGCACTAAGTATTAAATAGTTTCGAGAATCGAATTATGCTACCTATGAAGAAATATCGCAAAACTAACAGAACTGCCGACGACGTCGGTCCCCTCATGCGTCTGCCCGCGTTCGGGCCGCGTTCTTGGCGATAGCGCTACATTCCTTAGACCGCTCCTCCACCCCCGCGCATCATCCCCCGTCGTCTTACAGTAGACGCAACGCGTAATGACTTACTGCGTTACGACAAGTTAATCTTAGCGTAATAACTTTTAAACGATTCGACAAAATTACTTGGTGTAAAAAATACAGTTCATGAATTTTTATTAGAATTTGACAGATATTCTAAAATGTTCATTGTAAAAAAAAGTATCCAATCCAATTATATTCATGACCCAGTATTTTGCATATAGTGGCAACCACATAAGAGGTAGGTAGATATATGCTATCGCGGACTTTTATTTAAAACTATTTAAGATTAACAATCTTACGGTTCATTATCTCCATGTAACTCCAACGGTATAGGCAGCGGTATTATGACCAAAATTACATAAAAACTTTGTGAATTGTAACCTACATGTTATTCTGATATATAAGCTGTATTTGTGTAAAGTTTCATCTAAATCCGTTCAGTCGTTTAGGCGTAAAAGAGCCACACACATACATACATACATTTTTCCATTGATGTTCACACTCGCAATATTTTTCATGATCACCCAGTTGTCAGTGATATATTTTCAAGCTGAATTTTGTGCATGTAGAATACATAGTATTGAATATCTACTGTCTGGAATCAGCACATTTTTCAATATGGTATAACCATATATTCATATCATCACTTCATTCATTGATTTTCGGTTATTCACTTGAAAATTATTCCTTCATATATTTCTCTCTCTTCTTTTTTCAAACCACTTTTCTGATTATCTGGTATGGAAAAGTTCGCCTAATGAAGATCAGTATATTATATTACCCCAAAAAACAATAATTCTCATGGAACTTTTTTCGTGACGATAACCATAACTTTTAGCGAACTTGGGCTCGAAAAGCTAATTAACCGAAAAATGTATTAAACATAATAGCCTATTGTAGCTTGAAACAACAGATCTTCCATATTTATTCCATTATAAAGCTGTTTTTGAAAAGATATATTGATTCTCTGGCTCCCAGGTAGCCTCCCGGGACATTTTATTACAATAGGACTGGCTTTTTATGAAAGGACGACTGATCCACTGTATTACTTTCTCTGAATAAATGGAGCCGTTGTTGATTCGCGTTGGATCCGAAACAATGCTTTTGTTTTTCATATGTTTTTTCATTAAGCCTGTTGCTCATATTTAACACCGAAACCATAAAAATATGCAATCCACTTGTAAAGTGCATGGTTATGTTCCTTGGGAACATTTTTACTAAACGGTATATACCGGCAAATGGAATAATTTTGGTTATAACTGAATGGAGTCGTATAAAAAAATATTCGAACTCACCGATTGGTATTTTCAAACTTTCTATACAGGGTATGTCATGTAACAATGGCTAATACCAACTTTTCCATTTTGTCTTTAAAAACCCCTTCGACATGTTGATTGGTATTTGTAGCTGGGCATTATTGAACTTTATATAAGAAGTATGTTATGTAATAGTGACCAACAACAACTTTCTCAAGTAAAATCCAACATCAAGCATATTATTCAAGTGTATTATTATTCAGAACATTTTCTAATATTTTTGTCCTTACAAAATCACATATTTTCAATCAAGACGTTCTCCACCAATAAATTTTTTGGTTTTAAAAATGGAAAGGGACAACTTTCCAAAGTGTTAGCATTTCAATAAAGCACGTTTATGTGCAAGGGGTGAGTATTACTACATCGAAATCTCACTACGTCGAAATCTCTCTACGTCGAATTCTCACTACATCGAAATTGAACTATGTCGAGTTCCCACGACGTCAAAATGTCACTACGTCAAACTTATCTTCTCCATTACCGTCATTAGAACACGAGTTATACCGAAACTTTCTTTTGTAACATGATTCAACGAAGTGGTATCTAGTAGTGATGGTTTCTCAGAGACGAAACGTCGTATAGAGAATCTGTAAAACTCATCTTGTGCAGCTTGATAATTGGTAATGAGAAAGTATTCTGTTAGTCATCATGTTCTCAAGATGAACATAAAACCAAATTGGGATATTTTGATTTCTTTCAAATTTCTCGGTATTATTGGGAATAAATTTCAAAGGTCATTCTGATAAGCTTCAGAATAGGTAACTTTTTTCTAAGTCAATTGACATTTTTCCTCTCACAGTTTTCGATTTTCACATGCTGGCCCTCCTTAGACAGTTATTCTTCAGAAAAGAGGATTATGAATAATAATTATTTTTTCTCCTCAATTTTTTCCAAAATATCTTGTAATTTTAGGCTAGTTATGTTTTATTTTCAAAAAACATTTCATGTTCATGAGTATTTACATGTAACAACATTCCCTTCGAAAAAGTTAGAAGAGAAAATTCAAGCATTGAATATCCCATTACCAATGAACAAAAAACCTAATTTCGTTTCCGCAAGTTTGCTGAAGACATTTGATGTTGAGAACATAATTTTTTTGACAGTTTTTTTGTTATAACCTTCGAACTACTGGTGATTTGTCTATTCGACCCCCTATTTTTGAAAAGAGCTTTTTAGAGAGAAACTGTGTTCTGATCATTATTCGATACCTTCATGATATAACAGATTCTCCAAATGAGTTTTCTTTGAAAAGAGGGACAGTTGAAGAGAATTGCTCTTTGACGTTATTTTTGTTAACTTGTGAACCGTTTGGTATGTACCCTTGTGATAATATATTTTCTGAAAGTACTTTTATTTACAATTATGAATTTGGATACAAATCCAACTCTTTCATTAGTTCGCACTTCCATTGTCTATATTATATAAAATGATTTGAAATCCCTGAAAGAACCAATACAGATAAAAAATTGAAAAAAATAACTGAAAACAATTATCTCAAGCAAAAAATCCTGAAATGAAATAACAGTGGAATGAAATCCAAGTAAAAAAAATTAGACCATTAAACAAAAAATGTGAAATTTAAAAATTAAGAGATTCCTAGCCAAGTTACCTCAATTGTCAGTATCCACAATCGTCTTCGTGTGATTATTTGACTAATTCCCTCCATGCCCCTTCCGGGTTGAGTGCCCTGGAGTGAAAACTTCGTCCCACAAAATAAATTTTTGTGAGGAAAACTTAATACACCACTCCATCCACCCCGCCCTCCAAGCGGTCCTCAACTTACTGATGGGCACTTCAGCAAGATTGACATCTGACCTCTTTTGGTCGAAAGTCAGCCTTCAGATGCTTTTACTTTCTGATCGGTTAATTGTTTTATCGGGACTATTCCTAACTGAATTTTTGCATGGGGGCACCCAAAAACTAACCAGCGGCTATTGTTGTTAGCGTCGAGCATTTTTCAGTGAATCTGAGAAAAAGTCGCCGTCGAGTTGTTCTGCGTTGAACCTACCTGAAAGAGAGTTTATATGATTAGTTTATGCTTACCTGAGTCGCCTAACGGCGATTCGCGGGGGGTGGTCGTTGATTCTGTTTAGTCGGCCTTGGGTGTTTGTCCCTTTCTCGGAATCTGGGGTCATCCATATTTAACGAATCGTGTAGATCGCGTAGCGCTGGGTTGTTGTGCGATCTGATTCTATCGAACACGCTTTCTGCGTGTTTTCTCATATACACGTCCACATATTGTGTTTCCAGGTCTAGGTCTAGGTATATATAATGTGAATGTGGAGGCGGAAGACATTGGAAACGACCTGACGAAACAAGGTTTTACGGTGCTTGAATGTCACCGTATGATATCAAGGCGAACCAGGAAGGTGCTATCACTATTCCTGGTGAAAGTTCCGAAAGAAGAAGAGAAGATATTTGCACTGAGAACGTGCATAAACCTAATAGTGCGGGCGAAGCCGCAAAGAACAAATAAGGGACTAGTGGCCCAATGTCACAGGTGTCAATTCTTTGGACACTCGCAAAGATGCTGCTATTCAACGACACGTTGCATGAAGTATGGTGAAAGCCACGAAAACAGAGACTGCAAGAAGACAACTGATATGCCAGCGAAGTGTGTGAACTGCTTGGAAGCGCATCTGGCAAGTTAAAGACGTCGTAAAATGTTTCCGAGGCCGAGGACAACAGCAATGAACAGACCCAGAAAAGCCGAAAGACAGAGGCCTAAACAGCAGCCGTCGGCTGAAAAGACGCCCCCACAAAAAAAGGAATCAGGCAGCGGCAACGAAACAATCAAAGTTCTAGGTAAACTAACGACGGAACAGCAAAAGATTGCGCAAGCGGTCTTGCCTGCACTAATTCAAGCACCCAGAAGACGTAATGCTTGCACGGCGCCGCGCCGTGGGGTTGGGGGCGGCGCTACTGGTAAAAACAGACCTAGAACAGAATGAAGACAGAAAACCAGTTGTCCAACTCGAAGAAGCAGTAGCGGTCAGAGTCAAACTAAGGCGCTACGAGCAGCTAAGAATATCGTCGGTATAATACCTGCCTGCGCATGGTATAAGATTAGAAAGAACCGACATGTCTGAAATGTTTCTAGACCACCACCCAACAGTTGCCATCGGCGACTTCAACGCAAAGTCGCGAGACTGGAACTGTAGGTATGGAAATAGGAGAGGCAGAGATCTAGTCAGAATTCTAGAAGAATTTGAGGACATCGCGGTAGTAGCAACGAACACACCAACTCATTACCCATGAGAAGATCAAGTTCTTGACATTCTTGACATCGCACTAGTGCACAACATCGATACTACGGAGATGGAGGTACTAGATGAAAGTTCGTCAGACCACAACCCAATCCTGTTTACAATAGAAAGAGGTGAAGTGAAAGCAGACAACCCAACAAAGTGAGTCATCGACCGGAACTTCCAGCTCGTCATACACGATGCGATGGGTGAGATACCACGCATCGATACAAAAACGGACCTGGAGAACGCCACACACCAGCTGCAACAGGCGATCTTTCAAACGATGGAAAAAAGCGCAGGAGAAGTCCCAGTCCTGCGATTTAACTTCCAAGAGCATCTTCCACCAGAAACGGTAGAATTGATCAGAATAAGAAGACGCCTGAAAAAACAATACCAAAGGACACGCGCACCTTCGGACAAAAGGTGCATGCAAAGAGCCAACAGGATATTGAAAAAGGAACTGAAAGCTATCCGAGATAGACAATGGACTACCCGTCTGGAAGAATTGAATACTGAAGACCAGTCTGCATGGATAATGCTGAAAGTACTCAGTACTTGCCAATACACGGCAAGCAAGGAATTGTCTACACTGACCAGGAGAAGGCGGAAGCATTCGCGGACAACTTCGAAAGGCAATGCAGAGAGAACGACGTCCCGTTCACGGACGAGGACGACGAAATCGGAAGACAGGTGAAAAAAACGGCACGAAGAATAAGACAAAGAATGAACAATGTGCAACCCCTGGTCCCGACATCTCCCGAGGAAGTGAAAGACGTCCATAGACGTATATTCACGCGAAAAGCACCAGGCTCGGATCAAATAACAACTTGGGCACTGAAAGTCCTACCACGCAAGGGTATAGCAGCCATAACCAACATCATAAATGTTATACTCAGATTGCAGCACTTCCCGTACCCGTTCAAAGAGGCAACGGTTATCCACTTCTCGAAGCCCAAGAAGAACCACCTGTTCCCAGATAATCATAGGTCAGTTAGCTTACTGCCTTTCATAAGCAAAGTGGCGGAAAGTGTCACCTTGAAGAGACTCGAAGATCAAACCAGAGAGCTAGGAATCCTCCCGGATGAACAATTCGATTTTAGATCAGAACACTCGACAGAGTTACAAGTCCTGAGGGTAGTAGATTTTGCGACCGAAGGCTTCAACTTCGGCAAAGGACACAACACCGTCCCCAAGGCTTAGACGTCTCCAAGGCGTTCGAAAGAGTTTGGCCAAGATGAGCGATTTTGGATACACAAAACCAATGGTAATATTAATTCAGTTTTTTCTAGCTGACAGGCGATGCCGTTACAGAGAAGGAGACGAATTATCAACAATTCGACTACTGGATGCAGGGGTTCCGCAAGGAGCAGTCCTTTCGTCACATCTCTTCTCCGTATACACAGCGGATGTGCCCAAACCAGAGAACAACTTCAACAAGTTGGCGCTCTACGCAGCCGACATGACCCTGCTGGCGAGATCTACGAGCCAAGCTGATGTCACGAGATATTTGCAGCAACAGGCAGACAGATTAGAGGAGTGGGCCCACCTGGTGGAAGATCAGTATAAACCCTGACAAGAGTCAGGCGATTCTGTTCACTCGTAGGCTTGTACAACCGGAAGGCAACGTCACCTTCAACGGACAAGAGATTCCATGGACCGACAAAGCGACATACCTGAGGTTCATCTCCGAGAGGAAATCAAGAATTCAATCTCACGTACGCAGAGAATCGAAATGGCTAGACACTTCAGACAACGCCTGGCACCTATTATAGGACGCAGAAGCAACATGGAGTTGAAAGTAAACTTGCTGATGATCAAAACCGTTCTCATGCCCATAATACTGTATGCCTGCAATGGCTGTGGCCAGTCCGCACAGACACCATATCATATACCAAACAGATCCAGAGACCTAGACTTAGACACGAAATATGTGGATGTGTATTTGAGAGAACACGCAGAAAGCGTGTTCGATAGCATCAGATCGCACAACAACCCAGCGCTTCGCAATCTACACGATGCGTTAAATATGGATGACCCCAGATTCCGAGAAAGGGATAAACACCCTATGCCGACTAAACAGAATCAACGACCACCCCCGTGAATGTCCATCAGACGACTCTGGTAAGCATAAACTAATCATATAAACTCTCTTTCAGGTAGGTTCAACGCAGAACAATTCGACCGCGACCGCGATTCACTTTTCCTTAGATTCACTGAGGAATGCTATTTGGAGGATTACCACTTTTTTTTGTATCAAGATGGAGTAGTAGAAAGCCAAATACTTTCTTTCCCAAAAATTAGTCAGTCCTAAAAATATAACCCTTTCAAACAAATGCTTTACTTTTTTAAGACGCACAAGCAAATATGACGGCCTCTCCTTCCAACATCGAGTGATCGGCAAATTCATCTACACAAGTGTGGAGTAGTGATCATTTTCGATTTGTTGATCGATAGTGTCGATCGACGAAGTAGATCAAAAATGTCGACTCAATGAGGACGCAGCTTTATACGTTCAGCAAAACCTTTTCGAAATTTAACATTCATTTTAAGACCATAATAGCCACAAGTAGATATTTTTTATGTGCGAATGATAAGCTTTTATATTTGATTATTTCGTATGCAAAGTATTTTCAGAATACGAAACTTAAAAAAAAATAAAAACCATAAAAATTCCAATGGAAAAGAGCTTGTGTAAAAAACGTGTCCGAAATTCGTGACGGCAGAAATCTCTATTAATCGGTGGCGGTTGTTGGCTAAAGCATACCTACTACCCATTTATTTTTGCACCAAATCAAATAATATAACTAAGCGAATATTGTTGCCGATAGTGTGCATACATTCACATTGACATAAGTATAACAGTAACAATATTTTTGTGGCAACTAAGATTCAAATTGAAATATTAGGTCTAATCATTAGTTGATTGTGGGTAAATTTAAACGTAACTCTGTTAACTTTATTAAGAGTTTATGAGTTTTTTGAACATTTTGTTTACACAGTAGTGGTTTATTGTTGCAATTAATTGTAAAAAATAATTTCTATTGATATGAGGTGTTTTGTGACCATTGTCACACGTGTCTAGTGATTGCTTAATAATTTTTAGAATATAAATATCGGTAATAACAACTTTCCACTTTTGAATACGAAAAAGTATAGTAGTAGTATGATTTGAAATTTGAAATGAATCTTTTGAAATTTGTTTTCGGTATTTACCGGTTTATAAAATGGGTATAATCGGTTAATAAATAATAATTTTACAAGGGCGTTTCCAATCTAATTGAGGTACATATGCAAAAAATAAAATGTGTTGAACTTTCAGAAATTAGCTCTAAAAATTTATTTTATTGTACTACTCAATGCCTAATGCCTATGTAATATTCCAAAAGACACTTCGATGAAACATCAGTAGAAAGAAAATATTTTTCTGCCCGAATTGAGATTTTTTTCGTGAGGAACTACTATTTCTGGTTTGTCTACTATGTCAATGCTTTATTAAAATTTATATTGCTGATAGAAACAAACTAATCAGTATATCTGTGCTAGGTAAACAATCCTTCAAGTTTTTATTCTCTTTAGCTGGCATGTAGCCTTTTGCATATTCACTCAGAAAACTGTAATATATTCTGGATAATATATTTCCGCCACCATGAATATTCAGTTCCACAGACGCCACCCCCATTGACTTCCTCCCTATGAAAAGTTATATTGAATAAAGCGAGTCAGCTGTTTCTACTGTATATTGATCGAGTTTTCAATGCACGAAAATATTTCAATGCGTTAACGACTGGTCTTTGATTGTTAGAGGTCATATTATTGCAAATTGCGAAGTAGGTCGCCTCGACATTAACAACTCTATTGAGGGCAGTTACGATTTTGTTTCATTTTTTCGTTCGGTTTTTCTCAATAACTCGTCATACCTGGCGTGAATGAGAAATGAGATTCTCTGAATCCGATACTGAACAGGATTGCTGTGTAATTCAATTGTGTCACAATTAATTATCGATTATTCTGACATAATTTGGAACACACGAAATGTATTTTTTAAGAACGTCAGAAAACAGTAACTAAAAAGTATAGTAGAAATTATGCTAAAAACTGGAAATGTAAAAAAGGAATGAAAATCTTGTAAATGCGCAAGTAATTGAAAAAATATGAGTAGGTATTTTTCAAACTGTCAATCCATTTATGAAATTGTCCATTTATGCTAATTATGCTAATTTATCGATGAATCCACACTTTTTTGTTTTTTTTTTCTCCCTTAAAACAAGAGCACATTGTTTTTACACTTTGAATTGAACGCTTCTTTAATGAAAAGTCCTTTATGACACGTTTTTTCTGGAAGAGAAGGACGTTTCAATAAAAGACTGTGACATTTTTTAAGCAAATAAAAATGAAGGAATCATAGGGGTCTGAACTGAAATGAACCAATAATTAATTGTTCGAGTGTTTTCCCTGTATACCTAGATAAATGACAGGTTTCTATTTGCTTTTCAATGAACAGAGCAGTCCGCCAAAAAGCTAACGCTCCTGACTCCTGAAATTCATTTTTTAAAGTTCTGTATATCTGTAAATGTCCCTATATAAACAATTCTTCCAAAGTTTGAAGTGCAATTAAAATCCGAAGGTCATTGGCTTACACACGTCTATTGTCTATACAGACGGTATACCTTCTGCATACAAAACTACAAAAGCGTACAAAAAGGGGTTTTGCAACTATCATATTAGGGATTAGTTACAACTGTAGTTTTTTTACAGATATATGGAAGTCGACATTGTACCATGATTGAACACACACGAACCACACACGAGTTGAAGGCGTCGAAATGTGACTATGGGTTAGGAAATTTGGCCGGGTAATTGGGCTGTAGTAAAGGTTTGACATTTTATTCCACGCTTGTATTTCCGAGAAAGTATCAAAGTGACTTCAGTATGTGACTTCATCGTTTTGAGGTTCAACTCAGTACACCTCAAACTTCAGTATTCAAGAACTCTTTCATTTGGAGAACTGCGTTTATGTGGAATAAACTTCTTTGGAAGTTTAGACTAACTAACTAACACTGGCTCTGAGAGTTGCTCGCAGGATGGAGAGGATGGAATGCTGTACAGGTTCATACCGTTAGGTCGCGCCGAATAACAAAAAATAATTCTAATGCTGTCTTGATGGCCTAACCTTCGAACCCGAAATATACCAGCCTCGTTAACATTGGTACCTGGGTCCTCGCCTCGCAACTTTAGTACCCACCCTCTCTTCAACTCTGAGGGATTTTCCAGTTTGCCTATTGGCGTTGTTCCACAAAGAACCCTTCAACGACTAGTCGCACGTTAGATTCATTCTTATAGGTGGGGCGTTTCTCTAGTTACCTGGGATAGCCTTCTCTTATTTGAGCAAATCGCGAAACTTCGACCCACCTTTCTGAAGCTTTTGAAGTTTTCGAGTTCTTTCTGAAGCTGGTTTTGATAAAAGCCAAAGACTCCTTGTGTCCTCGTAAACTACTGAAGTACTAGGATTTCATCCAAAAATCCCCTATCCATAACTGATTCACAGCAAAATCTCCAATATCCAACTTGTCGGTAACTAATAAACCATATCAATAACACTCGTTCACTGTCTCAGATCAAACAGTCTTCTCAAGTCAAAGTAACTCTATATTTATAGAAAACGACTAGGGATTCACGGCTTGGCTTGATTTTCAATATACTTGACTTGAAACCAAGTCAAGCACAAGTTATTTAATAGTAATCTAAGTCGAGTCAATTATATAGTTACTTCGTCAAGTTCTTGAAAAATCAAGTAGTCTTGATATTACTTGGCCTAAATTCATTTCTTGTCACATAAATATAATAACACAAGAAAGATATAAAACTGGTCTTAAATAAAGACTTCATTTGTCAAAAATGACAACTTCGGATGAACTTTTTAATGGTAATTATTCTGAAATGGTTCAGATTCTGTTTATTACATCATTATTTTACCTATTTTAATCTAAATCGTCCCTTTTGGACGTTTGCGGACAACTGAAGAAGAAAAACAGTCTTTGGCTTTCATACAGTTGTGGATGTTTCTGGGCGATTATAAATTACTATTTTTCCTGTTCATACCTAGATTTGCATAATCACTTTTGTGTTCATATAGTCGCGATTTCGTAATTTGTTTTGGGTCACAAATCAAACAATACCGCCGTACCGGCCTTGAGAACGGTCGATAAGACA
>WOGO01005202.1:0-12624 GCA_015342085.1 Leptinotarsa defecta | reverse complement strand
GTTTGGCGTTAAATAATCTGTTACCTAAATTTTCGATGGATGTTTGTAGATTGAATTTTGAAAGATAATTTTTAATATTCTCGGAGATTCTACCTGCATAATTGATACTAACATATTTGTGTTCTGGTCTTGTGGAGATTGAATATAGTTCTTTCATTACTGATTTTTGTTGATGTTTTATTATAATGTTATCAACTAGAGTACCTAATAGGTATTTTGTAATAACTGCTATTTGTTTAATGATTGCGATTTCACTTCGGAGGTTTTGATCAGAAAGGGGTATTGTGAAGTAGTCAACAAATATAGAACTATTGTCGAAAATAAACAGAAGTATGTTTTTGTAGTGTATCCCCACTGATTATAATAATGGTCTGCTATATTACAGTGCTCATCTGTTTCGAACCTTCCTAAGAGTTTCGTACCTCCATCAGAGGTTGAGTCATATTTGAAGATCATCAGTGTTATTATTAGATTGACTGGTGCCTCAGCTAAACTTGTTGTCTTATAATAGTCAGTTAGTTTGGCGCATATTTGGCAATACAGTTGATCATCACCCGGTAAAAAGTATATTGCACTTGTTTGTAGCCTTCATCAGTATGTATGCGTCTTTGTTTTGTAATTTTTGATATGTCTACCCAATTTTCATATATTCGGCCAAAAATTGCGAAGGATTTTGAACAGGCCTCAGAATCAAATCCCCAACGGTTTTGTGTTTACAAAACCGCAACCATCGCAACACGTATTTCTGTATATTACAGCTTTCTCAAGCGTTTTCATACGATAGTATGAACGTTTTTATACTCTAGTATGAGCGTTTTCATACTTTGATATGAGAAGGTTATAGTGAAACACATGTTGCGGTTTTGTAAACTGTCCAGTGAATATTTCACAATGAAGTGTTACTGGAAGTTAAGTGATATTTCCCATACATTCGCAATTAAAGTCGTTGCAAGATTCATATGATGAGGGACTTGAAAAAATTATCACAGAAAAAAGCTTATATTCAATGAAAATTAGGTCCAGGACCTTTCAAATCGACACAGAAAACAATGTAGTCGAATAATTTATACATCCAAGTTCAGGGTTCACATCTAGCTATGCCTACAGCCAAGTAATTACTTTTTATTTGAAACTCTATTTTCTTAAATAGTTTAATTTGTATGTCCACACAAATCTTAAATTCGCATGTTTTTCAATAATTGCCGAACTCCTGAAAACATATTGCCACGAACGAATCCGACAACAAAACAAACTTTTTTATTCTCCTTTCCCAATCAGGCCGGTGTCATTTGCCAACGAAAATTAGAACACGATAAGTGTTTTTCCGAAGCGAACGACGTGAAAAATCTGGCACTTTTTCCGCAATCCCCAGACGAATAAACAATGAATTAAACACTCGACCAGATGATAAAAAGACTGGTGACATTTTTATGAATGCGGCTAATTTTAAATACGATGAAACAGTTTGCGCGCCCCGGATGACAAATGAAAAGATTTCTAGAATATTGGATTCAGGAGAATCCCTGACGGTTCAAGCTTTTATATACTGCTACAGTTTCACTTTCTGAGTCACTGACTGATAGATATATATCGACATTTCAGATAATATTGAGTCTTTTTAGGAGATGACCCGTTTTTTCCCAGGAAATTTATTTCTTGCTTTTCGGATAATGTTTTACTGGCAACGGCTGGGACGTTTTTCATTTTCGCCATTCCTTTTGTACTTTTTGTCATTCATCAAATCGGGGTTGGTGTGGCTTTGAAGTAATAATATTCAAATTTGGGAAACGCCATGTGGAAAAAATCGGGAAGGAAGCGTCTGCTAATAAAGACAATTGACCGTTTCAGTTGGTGACAGATGATACGGTACATACACAGTATGGTGAAATTTAATTTGGTGAGATCAAAGAATGAATAAATGAGTTACCAAAATATTCTAAGGACTCATTCACTCTCCTTCGTTGAACATGTTTTCATGAAATGCCAAGAATCAACAAATTCATGAATTACTCACCTGTTTTCCTAGAAGGGATATTATATTCTACCTAATTAATTGATTATCTTAAATCTACCCGTTTCACCAGACTTATCAATTCATCACTTACTGCTATATAAAAGGCATTTCAGAATGATTCAATGTACCAGTCCAAACGACAAACTTACTGCATAGTCAACCGTGTCTTGAATAAAATTCATAGTGTGAAAATTGTGTAATTTTATTCTCTTGGACAGCCAACAAATTAGGAAACAAATTGCGACTAATATTATAATGGCTGTACATGAGAGTTTAATGCATCCTGACTGCGATTACAATATCAAAAATTTTCCATCACGTAAAGATTTTGAGTTATAAGTCGTCATTTTTATTTTACACAACATTTTTCACATATTATAGGGAAATAAAAAACAATATATTTTGAGGATAACATACATTTACAATACATATGAAAAAACATTGAAATTAAATCTTTTGTGCATAACCTTTTGTAAATGTTGACTTTCGTTTATATGTTTCATGGTTTTCCCTCATAAGGAATCAACAATAATCTTCCATCATTGCTGCATCCCATCTGTCTTGGTAACGTTGTTCCATTATCAGTATGTCTTGGTGGAACCTTTCTCCTTGTTCGTCACCGACAGCACCCAAATTCTCTTGAAAAAATTCAAATGGGAGTGCAACAACTGACATCCCATTCTGCAGTAGTTTTCAAGTAGTTCTTCTACAAGTATTTCTACTTCCTTGTTCCCTTAAAACTTCGAAACAATTCTTTTGAAAGAACTCCACGCAGCTAATTCAACATTACTTAATTTTTGATGAAACTGCTGATCACTTAGTAGTTCTCTAATTTGTGGTCCAAAAATTATACTTTCCTTGAGCTATGCATCACTTAATTTTGGAAAAACATATTAAAGATATTCAAAGGCATCACCTTCTTTGTCTAATGCTTTTACAAAATTGTTCAATAACCCCAGTTTAATGTGTAATGGAGGTACCAAAATGTTTTTGGGATTGACAAGAGGTATATTCTTCATGTTAGCTTGACATGGAATATATGTATCTCTCGAAGGCCATTCTTTTACTTGATAATGGCGCTGTGTTGCCCTACTGTTTCAAAGGCAAAGAAAGCAGCAAAACTTCGTAAATTCGCCCTGAAGACCTAGTAATAGTGTTATTTGCCACTTTTACGAATTATAACTTATTGCATTTAGAATAAGTGACATACTTTCGTGTATTTCCATTTGGATTCACACAAACACACATTTTATCCTGCACAGTAAAAAACGAGGATGGCTCAGGGTTACGGTTCCCAAATATTGTAACTTTGGTTTTAGGAGCTAGTAAATTCCATTGTTGTAATCTAGACCTTAAAAGTTCAGCATTCTCATTGGACAAGTGGAGGTCCCAAACTAGATCATTTAATTCAAGATGTTTGATTATATGAGGTGTTCTTCCTTCACTCTCAGGAAAATAAGGATCGTCTTTTTCTGGCACATCATGGGAACTTCCTCCTAATTCCCTAGGGGTGTTGGAACTAGTAAACCTTCCCCATGAAGAACCGGCCTTCTTGCAGAACAGGTTTATCATACAAAAGTAATAGTCGTTGTGATGATTTGTTTTTTCTTGCCAAATCATTGGACCTGCAAAAGGCATAGAAGAGCGTTTACCATTTTACCAGTTACTTAGATTTGCTGCACAGGTTTGGCAACATACATGAGGATCCCAATCCTGATCTTGATCACCAACAACACATCCAAAATATTTATGGTAAGCTACTTTGGTCATTTGAATAATTGGCCGTTCCTGCGATTCAGGAGTAAACTGACCACATATATAGCAAAAACTATCTGCGGGATTAACGCAGCCACGTTTTTGTACTTTGACCATTTTTGTACTGTTGGGTACGGGCGGAAGTAGGTTGGGTACTGGCGAAAGCAGATTGGAATACTGGGCAGAGCCGCCGTGTTGCCAGATTTTGAACAATTTCCCCAATTTGGGAGAAAAGCAAATTTGGAATGTCATGTTCATAAAATTTTCGTGAAAAAATCATAATTCAAAAATCCAACATGTTAGGGAATATTTACTATCATTTTTGCAGTTAGGGTCCAAACATTAACAAAGAACTACCTTTGGTATTACATTCGTAAATTGGCTGAAAATTAGTGAAATCAAACAAAACCTCATTATTTTTCTGGAACATATCTATTGAATGAGGATAAATTAACCCAATCATGAGACACAATAAATTCAGTTCAAGTGAATTCGAAAATACTCATTCCTATAAATTCAACCTTGGAATGAACCGCTCTCCATTGCATTCCAGAATCTTCAATACCTGAAATAAACGAATTTCAGAGATCTGCTGAACTTCCAATTCAGTTGCAATACATGAGAGTGTATCGGAATAGTCTCAATTTTCCGAAGCAAATTCACTAAAATGTCTTTCCTCCAGTTTGAATCATTTTTCCATTCTGGTTTTCTGCACGAGTCGCTTTTGTGTGAGGTTTATATTTTCATTTCAGTAGCTCTTTGACACGATTCTGGTTCATCGCGGAGAGAATAGTGTAGCGAAAATCAAATATGTGGGGAAATGGTAGAGATAACTTTGGAAATTACGTTGACTGTGACAGTTTTATTCAGTAGAATTTCGATGAGAAGAACCTCTTCATGGGTTCAATGATTGGAAATTGGAAGAAGAAAAGTATGAGAATTACTGAGAAACTAGAGAATAGATATGAATGCCACTACCTAGTTTTCATAGAAACACTCCATGATTCTTTCTCAAATAAAAGTACATTCATTTGGCATACTGATGAAAATGTATATTGTTTCATATCATAAACTAATTACTTTGAATACTGATTACTGATGAATCAACCGTTTCTCCAAAAGGTTTTCTGAAAACAAAAAAATGTGTACTGACTTCAAATTAATGGAGAAGTAACCATGATTAAAACTCTTTCCGCAGCAAAAGCTAATCCTGGAACCTCTGGCGTAAAACGAATCCAAAATAAGCACTATTCCCAATCAGTAGAAATGCAATACTCTTCTCGACGCGCGTTACACCAACCCAGTTGGCGTTTTCAGGGAATGAAGAAAATTGTTTTTTTTATTTTCAATACGTTTTCTGGGTCTACTTTAAACTGTGATATCTCAGTGAATTGGTACATTTTTGCCAATGTAACACAAGTCGATTGCATAACGGAATTCGATGGAGTCGATGAAGGCCGTTTTAGGCCTGGAACTGATTGGCGAAAGATCCTAACTGAGTGCTTGAAAATATGGTTGTCGGTTGGAGAGAAATCTGGGGAGTATAGTGGATGAGGCAGAACTTCGACACTCCATTCGTTTAATTTTCGGATGGCGATATGTGAAAAGTGCTGATGTGCGTTGTCATGGAGCCGGATTGGACCTCTTATGTTGACCAGTGCCAGCTACTGCTGAAGCAATTTTTGATACATTTCATCGATTTCTTCATAATAGGGCAGGGCAACTGCTAATCACCATAAAACCATGGTCATTTTTGGTGGGTTTTTGCCTTTGAGTACCTTTATGTATTATCCATATATATTATCCAATTTATCTTGCTAGTACAGACTTTTCAGTCCATGTAGTAATTGGACATGTAACCAGATATTTACAGTTAGCCGTAAATATATTGATATTTAATATTTAAACCATCGTCACGAAGGCCAATTCTGCATGATTAACCTTCCTTGTCAAGAACACTATATATGAGTTAGTTGTATTACTGGTTCTGGTGTGAATTGATATGTACAGGTAATAAACATTAATTTGTCCACCCTTCTCTTAAATAGGTTCAAATGCACTTATTTTACTATTACTTTGTAATAAATGGGATGTATTTACATTAAAATGATCCTCTTTACAAATACAAGTTCAATAAACAATTTCTTTCTTCGCAGAGCTACTTGCAAAACTTTGTTAACTTTTTCATTTTTGGTAACAGTTTCGTATTCTGTTGAATACAAAATTTTATTTGAGGACTTGTACGATTCCTTACCGGCTTCGCATTTCTCATATCTGATGACGTCACGCCCTGTTTCACTGAACCGCATCTTCAAGGCTATTCTTTCCAGCACCGGATTCTCCCAGGAAAAAATGTTTCTCTCTATATTTGTCAAATTATATTTCAATTTCATTAAAAGAATGAGGACAGGGAAATTGAGCATTGTGAAGTTTAGATTTGATGTTAAAATAGCAGCAGAGCAGAACATGGAACTCGTTTGAACTTGAGATTTCAAACCCGTCGGATAAGCTGAACATTATCAGCGCCACGGCTTAAAAAGTTTTGGAAACTCTTGCTTCAGAGGAAAAGCGTAATAATTTTGGCCCGTGAGTAAATTAGTCCAATGCCGTTTTTCCTCATCCCCCATCAACCCTCGACTAACTCATCCTAGGACGAACGGACCTGAATCACCTGCCATCCCTTAGAGAGGATGAATTTTTATGGGAATTTTATTATCCTGCTTCTTGCTTCGTGCAAGGTAGCGTGTTTACGGTAAATATTTACCCGGTATCCGCTTCGGGTGAAGGAAGTTTGAGTAAACCGTATTAGATACACTTTAAAATGAAGTTATCGGAGAATTGTCAGACCTACTTTCCACTTGATGCATTGTCAGGGGTGTATCTATCGGATATTTGATTGAAAGAGTTTTGGCGCCGGAAAATTCCACTTTTAACGCGGTTCACTGGAGCAGAATAAACACAGATACGGTGGGTGAAATTACGTCATGTTCATCTTTTTATGGCGCATTACCTTCGAATGATATGAATTGTTTCCAAAATCTTTGGGAGGCACAAAAATATACAAACGATATTTGAATATACACAGTGAGCTGTTGAAACCATAACAAGGTCAATTTGTTATAGTTGGTGTTTGGAAGAAAATTAGTATTATTGTAATTCATACAATGTCCTGTCTTTATAATATTCCTCACCCACACCCACATCTTTGTGGAGCTAACGAGCCATCGCTCTTGTGATAGTTAATACGGTTTTGAGTATCCCAGATGTTTGACCAATATAACTTTCATCACAATGTAAACACGGAAAATGATGATTAAGTTTGAAGGGGTCTCAATAACAAGTGAAGATAAAGAAAGTTATTCATCAAGTTCCTATAGAGATTGTCATTTTTGTGGAAAACAGTCATTCTTTCTAAGCGCAGCATTAATGTAGGTATAAAAATGAATAATTTTCAGAACTTTTCTCACAAACTTTTTACTTTTATGAGTACTCAACATGGTATTTCCTTTCTTCCATTTATTAACGGACGTTCTGAAGCTTCAAAGTGACCATGATCAGGTGACCTTGCGAGCCATTTCTCTAGTCCTTTCCTCTCGATCTATCTACCAGAAAAGATCTTTTGAATACTGACACGAAACATGAACTCGGTTTTGTTGAGGTGTCAAATCATTCTCGTTGTAACGGTCACTACGTTCATGAATGTCTATCGGTGTCAATGTGTGAAATCCATCATATCAACCAAAAATAGCAAAACTACTTTCATTCATTCTTCGTGAGCAATGCTTCCTAAGTCACATTATGAACAAGTGAAGCCATTATTACTAAACATCTTGTAAATTACATCATGGAAAATTGCTTTCCAAAGGTAAGACAGTATATGAGCTTCACGTCATTTTCACCTATCATAGATAATAATACTGGTTTGCATTTAATGATTTTAGTTTTTAATTCTGATCGAAAACTCAGAGTCAAAAAAATATTTCAATAACGCTTGAACGCTTATTGACTGAAAGTTCTGACACAGTCAAGAACAGTGCAGTTGACCTTCTGGACATTCCTTTTTTCTAAGAACAAAACTCAAGTCCTACAGAAAAATCCTTTAGACGCTCTAAGAGCGGTGCCTGTGCAGAAGTAGCGGCTCACGTTGGATTTGACACGCTGGAGATTAAATTCATTTGGGAAAACGTTCTCAAGGAGTTTATTCCACATAAACGCAATTCTCCAAATGTACAATAATCACCACAATAGGAACCGTTTCAGAAATATTCATGACTAATGAACTGAACACACTGTTTTGATTCATGTTCTATATCACGAGTAGAATCTTGTATCGTTCATTTGTTTTGTATTTTCTCTCGACTTGACTTAAAACTGTTCGACTATCTTTTTTAGGTCATTATTGATTGTTTGATTTGCGCTGGTTCCCGAAATTTGGAAAATTGTATCTCAAAACCGTATGGTTGGTTATGCTTTTTAGATTTGTACAGCAAGATGCTGTAATTGGCCCATGAAGTTATTGACTGAGAGCAATGTGTATCCGGTATATTCTTCGATCTTTCATGCGCCTTTGATAGTCTAAAAATAGATTCTATTTCACAAAAACTGTTCAATTAGAGGAAATATGCTTGAACTTATGCAGTCATACCTAATTAATAGAGACTCCTATGTTAAAGTAGAGAACTGTTGTTGTGCGTACATGACTAATGATATTGGGGTGCCTCGTGGGTATGTACTGGGGCCATGTTTATTATATTTATAAATATATGCCTGATTTCTCAACAACAGGATCAGTCAGGATGTTTTCAATAGTGGTTACAGCGCAGACACCAGAGGCACTTAAAAATGCTATTACATATATTATATATTCATTTGAAAATTGCTGTAATAGAAATAATTTCAACTCAAACTTGAACAAAACCGTATGTATCAATTCCAAATGGTGACAAATTCACAATAACATAACTATTGGTGATGTATCAACTAGCACCAATACAAAATTTCTAGGGGCTGATCTAGATCAGTGTTTAACATGGAGTGATCAACTGCAGCATGTTTGCAAGAAATTGAGCTCATTTTTGATATAATAAATTTAAACAGCTGTAAAGCCGGTTTGTTAAAGTACAAAATGTTAACATTTTCCTGTATTTATATCAATATATGTAAAGCAACATATAATTGAGTTCACGAAAAACTATACAAGGATATTTGATGAATTTCCACAACATCTCAAAAAATTGGACCTTGGAAAATTTTAAAAAGAATTGAAGACATTTCTGTGTGCAAAAGCCTACTATTCTACAGTGAATTCCTGAATGATGCTTTTTGATTTATTTACACATGTTTGTCAATTTTTTTTTTTGTACTATAAGTGTTTTGTGACATTCCATAATATTTTGTTTGATCTAACAGTATTTGACGTGTACATCCATCTCAAGGATGTCTGTTATGTAGCGGGTGCGAATAATTGATTTTTTTATTTTGATTGATGGAACGTCTCACCGTCAATAACAACATTCCAAGAAAACGTATTGAGATTTTTATCACTGAAAATAATGATGACTATCTGCATTTGTCTTGTTGATAGTGAGTAGCACATATGGAGTATTCTTTTTGAATTAGTTCTTCTGATATTCTTAAAATTTTTCGAAAATGGATTCGTTGTTATTGAGGTGATTTCGAGTTTCAGACTTAATTCGATGAGTAACCTATTTTAAAACTCTATCCTTGCCTATTTCCTTGTCTTTCTATGACATACAAATAATTTTGTTTCCTGTTTATCTAATTCTTCTGCTTGTCACATATTGTTTACAGTCAGAAGCTGCATCTATTCTCTATTTTGTTCAGGTGTCTCCTAAATGGGCAATATATAGAAGTAGTTTTTTTCGTTATTTTCTTAGACGGCATTTTGCATGAGTTTTCTTGTTATGTTCTCAAAATATTTTCCTAATATGATAATTGTTTGTCTAACCATTTTCTTTTCTGACTTGATATTGAAGATTTTGATATTAATTTCAGCCATTAATGGTTTTCCCAGATTAGTCTCACTATCACTCTACTTTTAGTGTCTCAAATGCAATCTGTAAAAAATGTACTCTCGAATGGAATAAGGTTGTAGAGTACAAAGTTGACATTCGGCTTTTGAATGGTCTGTGTACCAGACGTTTCTGCCAAGCAGCTGATATGTAGGTACATTTTCTAGTCTGGATTGGGCCACTGCCATACTGATATAGATGTGTTTCTTACTGCTATGAGAACAAGCAAGTGTACATAGTTTTTTAATAGCAGCCACTTCTTTATACCATTCTTGACCGCCAATCCAAGAATGAATATGTTACCATGGGATCAACGTATATTCAGTACATCACGTAATGGAAGTTGAAACTGGAATCTTTGCCGTAGAATGAATCCTAAAAAAGCTTTGTTCGTAAACCCCAGAACTGCAATACTAAACTGGACGCGCATTTTACCAACTAAGTTGGCATCTTCAGGAAATGAAGTAGACGTAGAAGATGAAGTAGACAAAATAGGAAATCTACTGCAAAAATAAAAGTTTTTGGCAACACTGTTACACTCTTGCATTTTCTTCTATATCTGCAATGAATTGATTGGCAATATTCCGCAGTCTAATTACATTACGGTTTCGGACTCCTCGCTCGCCGCATTGTAGATAATACTGTGATGGATATTGCTGCCTTTTATCACCACCATTCTTTCGCAATATGATATCGATTTATTATTTAGAAAAATGGTAAAATTTGATATAGTAGTAGTAGTTAATTACCAAATTACACGTATTTATGAAATTATACAATAGAAAAAAAAACAGGAACGAAGGGTTTTTCAAAACGGTTCTGAATTTTCATCAGCGAAAACATAGGTATTGATGATTCACTTAGGATTTTTGAAAACTTGTCTGCGAAACATCAATATCGAAATTCTTTCCTTTGAAGATGACCGACATATAATGTATTTTGAGATAGGTACTCGGGCAAAATATTGTAGTGGTTATACTCCTATTTCTAAATAGTATTGTTACGAAATTGTTAAGAATTCTGTTTTGAGTTTTGTAGCAAACCACCCTGTAATACCTTTTTACCTTGAAAATACTTTTTCTGTCACAAAGGTTGTCAATTTTTGCCAATTTACTAACGTCAATGAAAAGTAAAAAAGTTTTTGCCGATAAATCGTATTGTTGTTGGGGTTTGCAGTAATCGCTGTACGAACAGTAGATACTCATTTGACAATTTCCATTGAACTGAGAGAACCGAAGTTGAACGGGTAGTTTTTTCTTCTCGACTCCACACAGGCTATCAAGGTTGCACGTGATGTTCGCGTCTCCAATCAGGCGGATCAGTCTTTTCTGGATGGAATTCAGCAACTGCACGGTATGTTTGGGGCAGAGCTCCATACATGAGAACAATACTCCAAAGAAGGTCTTTGGTGCTTTATAAAGCATCAAAATTTGATGAGGAGTGTACAGTTTTCTGGTTCGGACCGGAGTTTTAAGCTTTTGAGAAGCAGTCTTTGCAACCGCACCGACGTAATTGTGACAAATCCAACAACTAAAATTGATGAGATAGTCGTCTTAGTCATATCCTGATGATGTTAACGCGAGTCAAGAAACGGTATTTTGTTCTGTTATGGAAAAAGTGATTTCAATAAACTGTTCGTTATAATGCAATACTTTTCAACTTAGCCTTGTTTCACAGGGCAATCGATACCTGCCCAGAACGAAACAAATAACCCTTCACCGAAAAATCTACTTAACTGAGACTGCATTTCATGCTTAACAAATCCTTTAACGCTCTGCACGTAATCAGAATTCTCAAACCCCGAACGGTTTCTCTCATTTTAAAATACAATTAATCATATTACAGTAATTGTTTACACAACCAATTTTCTTTGTGCCTTTCCAGATTAACCAGAGCGAGAGGGGAGGCGACTCAAAGAGAGCTCATTTGTTTTTGTTAGTTACGGACTCGAGCATAGGACGGCAGATTATACGGATGAAGATTGTGGGGTCAGGAGGGAGGAACGACGAAAGTATTGGAAGGTGTGTTGCGAAATTAACTAGGATGATTGATCACACAATTAGGACAATTTGAGATGTGCGTAAGGCTTTGTTCAAATGTAGTGTTTCTGTCAAATACTAGATCCAGGTTATTATTGAGACACATATGGGAAAAAAGGTGTGGAGAACAGTACAATATCGTGGGGGACAGGACAATGGTCCAAGAAAATTTACAGGGTATTTTATCCTTCTCGAGTAATACAGAGAAACCTGAAAATTCTTCTTTCGTTTTCAACGAATAGAATGGTTATTTCAGAAAATATGAGAAATGGAAAATGACAGTTTCATCCATTTGAAATGTACTATAACGATGTAACAAATCTTATATTCAATGTTTCGTTATATAACTGGAGTTTTTTCCCAACACCAAATCGTTATTTTAACACCTGACACGTGTTTCGATTACCAAGTGTTCATCTTCAATAGGAATATCAAACTAAAAACTTAACTTTCATTGTCTAATATATAAAATGATTTGAAATTCCTGAAACAACTAAAAAAGAAAAATTAAAAATAAGTAGCTGTAAATAACAATTATATTAGGCAAGAAAACCTGAAATGAAATAATCGTGAAATAAAATACAAGTAAAAATTGAAAACAATCTTCATTTTCATTTTGTACTTCTTTATTTTAATTATTTTTGTTCAATTGTTTTAATTTTTACTTGTATTTTATTTCACTATTATTTCATTTCAGACTTTTTTGCTCAATATAATTGTTATTTACAGCTATTTATTTTTAATTCTTCTTTTTTAGTTGTTTCAGGGATTTCAAATCATTTTA
>WOGO01005201.1:0-12625 GCA_015342085.1 Leptinotarsa defecta | reverse complement strand
TATATTCTGTGCACGTCACGATTTCATTCAAGGTCAACATGCAATGCCACAGAGCAAGCTCAAGGTAGTCGAAGTGTCGAACGTCAAGGTCAAACCCCACACTCAAGGTCAAACACCGCATTCAATCTCATACTATGTGTACGACGTTCAAGGTTAGGTGACATCATACGATATTCTGAACTTATATAGGAATTACCAACAAGGGAGGGGACAACGCCGAACGCCCACTGTTCAAGGTTATATTCTGTACACGTCACGATTTCATTCAAGGTCAACATTCAATGCCATGGAGCAAGTTCAAGGTAGTCGAAGTGTCGAACGTCAAGGTCACCCCCCACACTCAAGGTCAAACACCGCATTCAAGCTCATACTACGTGTACGACGTTCAAGGTTAGGCGACGTCATTCAAGGTCGTGTGACGTCTCAAGGTCAAAAGGGGTGGGGGGAGGCGTTCAGTCGGCATTAGCAACCTACTCCTTTCTTTGTTTAATTCGTTTTTCCAATTCTTTTTCAGTCAGAAAATTTCCTCAAATTCCATTCAAGTTATTTGACATGCATTACATTCAAGTTGTCTGACATCTGAACTGGTAGTTTTCGAGACTTATTGCTTTTATTCCGAGTGAAAACTGATAGTAACATGGGTAATTACATAAGAAAAAACAATTTCAACTGCATAGTACGGGGTGTAAAATTATTCACCATCAGATCAACGATTCGAACATTCAACTATCGAATTTGTCATCTGGTCATTTCCACATTCTCAACAACTTTGAAAAGCAAATTCTTGTTTTAATCAAAAACAAGAATGAGTACAAAAATTATTTTGTATTAATTTTATTACAATTGACAGGTGAAATAGGTTACACTCCAGAGATATCTACTTGGATATATTTTGTTATTTTTCAACAACATACATCTTCATGTTGTGTTGATGACAATTTTCCAATCACAGAATCACAATATTTTACAGTTCCTTATAGATTATGTCTTTTCAGACATCATTTTGAGAAACCTCAGTAATTTCTCTGAATATTCAATTTTGTTTATTCAACGAACTTGACCAAATTATTCTTTTACTTTAGAAAGATTGGAAAAGGAAACATACAAACGATTTTCAAATAACAGAGAAGCTCTTTTAGAAGGATCAACATGACATATATACCTTAACATTTATTTAATTACAAAATGATCATCAGATTACCTTTGAAGAATCCATATACAAATCAGAAACAAGGAGAAAACAACTGCGTACTCTTGAAGTGTTCTCATATTACTGAATATTTTTTACAAAAATATTATTAACATGGACTGGTTATCTGGACTTGTCTAACAATTCCCAATCATTCAGAATATTTGATTATTATATCTGTGGTTAGTCCAATTATAAATAAACATCTTATAATACACACTTTGAAAAGCAGCATGTAACCAAAGCAAATACGGTAATCAAGTTATTGTGCAGTTTTTCTGACGGTTCCATGAGATCATGTTATGAGAATGGAGTATGTTTTTGTATGTTTTGCCTCAAATTACGAGCTAGTCAACATAATTGTCACATTAAAATAGTTTTTGCTTTATAACTCAACAATTACAGGTTAAGTTACCATCACTTCCGCTAACTAATCAGTTTTATTACATTAAACAATTCATTTTGTCACTTTTGGGCTTTTATAGTGGCCGTTACTAATAAAGTTATTAAATTAACGAGTTTTTTCAGATATCGTTAGGAAGTCGACACATTTTTTTAGTTTTTCGTTTGAACACATTGTTAGTAGACTTTTAAATACAGAGTTTACTGTACCCTTATAGTAATTTGTTTCCTAATTATTGATACACATGCAATCACTTTTTTAACGGCATATGATCTCACATGATGATCATTAGATCTATAAATATAAATGATAATTCATCCAAGTTTTCAGGGGCTTTTGTGTGTATAATGCATATGTGTATAGTTGAATATACATGCGATCATTCTGAAAGTTATGGTTGAAAGGAAGCCAGGAACAAAGGTCACACTTCCTACCCAGAGTACAATAAGTCATTAGTGAATTGGGAGGTTGTTTGGTCAGAAAAATCCGAAGGGAATCAGAAAAGGGTAAAAAAATACATAGATTATGACTTGCTCCAGTCGAAAAAGGTCAGTCTTTGAAAGATAGCTAGAATGGTATATGCTCTATACCCAATATAAAAAAACTTAGATACGTTGGGTGGGAAGAAAAAAAAAAGGAGTCTCACGGTTTTGTGAATCTTTTATAGTGAAAATCACACACTATATTATTACATTTTTATCAAAATTGAAATAACTTCCAGTCGAAGATAAATGGAGATCCATTATTGACAGTTTTATTCAGTCTGATATTGGAGCAGGGTATCAATGAAGCAAACGCAAACATAAATGGATCAGGTGTCATAAAAACACCAAATTCTCACTCAAGCAGGTCATACCGCCAGTATATCTAGAACAAGAAGAGAATGGGAGAAGGAAGTAAATCAAATAATTCAAAAAGGAAACAGTTACAGTTTTGAGGAATAGGCTAACTTTATTCATTGGGAGGATACCTAGAAAAATGATCTAAAAACGAGTATTCAACAATTAACTTATCACAACAATCCTAAAAATTTAGATATACAAATAATTAGTCAAACCTATAGTGACATTTGAAATTCTGATTGAGGCAAACCGCTTAAAAATCAATTGGAGTTTGAGAAAAAAGGTTATCAGGAAATTATTTGCCCCCAAATAATCGATAGATTATTGAGAACGAAGGAGAAATTAAGAACCAAAAGATATATTGAATCAGCTACAACAGGAGTTGTAAAAGCACAAAAACTACGCTGGATCAGATGCATGATAAAAATGTTGGTGAGTAGAATTGAGAAGAAGTTATACAGTGAAATTGGCAAGATCAGGAGAAAAGAAATACCGGGAAACTGATATAGGAAGGAAACAGCGTGATATCAGAAAACTAAAGGTTGCAAATTGTAATGAGGAGACGAAAACCAAAAAAGGACTAAAAACTTGTAGAACCTGCCAAAAAGGCTTATACTTTTTTTTATATTTTATATGTTTCAGTTTTCGTTGAGAGGATAAACTACTAATTCACTGTAAGTTATACTTCGCAAACCCTATATTCATGTACTTTCCTCAAATAAAGATTTCTTGTATTTCACTAACTTGTACTTGTTTCAATACTGAGTAAAAGTGATTTTTTCAGCGGAATGTAAGAAGTCAATTATACATAAGATTATTTCTAAAATTAGGCTTGATATTCAAAAATTCTTTCGGGCAGTGTCTAAGGAAATCTGAAATACACCAAGTTATGTGAAATTCTATTCAGCACGGTGTTTCCGAATATCAGTTGGTTGCCATTCTACCATTTTCCATATCTTTTTTCAAAGCGGTTAGCTAAGTACGAATTCATTTTCAAAAACTTATTTATGTGACACAACTCACTGAATTATAAATGCAATTTTTTTCTTGTTATTGATTGTTGTAGTACATATGATTACATATCTTATTTAGTTGTGTAAAGTGTCACTGGTTGTTGAATCACTAATTGTTGTGTCGTTGTTTCTAGAATCATCTGATTGTTATATGACTCCTAATTTTTCATTTCATTCTCTTCAAAAATATATTTCATTAGTGACGGTCTCCTATCAAAATTCTCATTTGAATTGTAGAACGTTTTGTTACAATTTCAATATTTGCATGATTTGTTTTCCATCATCATCAATGTATTTTCCAAAATAGAAAAATCAATAATGGGAAAACAATTCGTTTAGAACTATATTTTTTTTAAAACACTGCTTAGTTTTTCAACTGATCGGTATTCAATTTATAGATTTAGGATAAACGAATCCTAACTACGGTAATATCATGCTGGGATTTTTGTAAAACTTCATTTTTTCTCATTTAATCTCTAACTTCAAATTCTTAGCAAATCTAAATTTGTGTTGCTCTCTCTTGTCAAAAGTTGTTACATTAGGTTTTCATGTAAACAATAAAATACCTAAAAATCAACGGCAACGATGTACAAAACTCGGACAGTCCCCAGTCTGCATGAAACCTCTCAGTATTTATGATATATTTCGTTAGATATGCCCGAGATAAAGTTGGTATGTTTAACGACTACCGTTAAAACATAGTCGTCCGGAGAACAGTGAAATGAAGTGATTCTCATGTAACTCCCCAAATTTATTTCATTTTTTTTCTTAGGTCAAAATAATAAATATTATCCTTTATTGAAGTCATTAATTAGTGATTGATTGATTTAAGGATCCCGAAGATTACACAATTTGTAATTTTAATTCGTCTATTTTACTCAATACATACTTTTTTTTGTTGAATAATTTTTATTGAAAGGAAACCTGAAATTGTAGTGACTGAAAGTCCTTGTATTATACTCATCGCATTTGATATTCATTTTTAATTTATTTTTCAATAAATTTCATATGCACGAAAATCTAACTCTACTGAAGTTTCAGTAGTTTTGAGTTTTTTATACGTGTACATGTCATAGTGTTGAAGTTAAAGTGTCAAATACTTTTTCCAACACTTTCTGGACGCGACTGCCACCAACCAAGTCGGCTTCAGCAGGAGATTACAACTAATTCTTATTCTTTAGCGAATTGCATCACTTTTTTTGACGTTAACCACTTTAGAACATAGACGTTTTGATACGAGTATATGGGAAGCAGTGTTATGCTGAAATAGTTCCCTTGAAGTAGAATATATTTGTATATAACTTTCACTTCTTGTGATATTTAAATGATTATTAATAAACCGTGAAATTGCCTGATAATCTTGAAGGAATAGTGACTAATGGGCTCTTTGAAATAAGATATTTTTCGATTTTCATAGTTTTCACGCCGATGTTTATCTTTTTTGATTAACGAGAATGTAACAAGCCTGTGGACCCGAAGGTGTAGTCCTATCTTTTTTTATTGAGGATAATCGTAAAAGCTGACGGGAAGTTATCTGAAATTACTGGCATTCTTTCCTAATTTTAATCTAAATTATTTGTCAATCCTAATGGGGTCTTCTTGAACTGAAATAATCTAAGAATGATACCTACTCCTTCAGTGTGATCGATGTCATTATGTAGACACAAAGTTCTAACTACTCCATAAATATCAATTAAAACATCTAAGTATCGACATCTCCTGCCTTTCTTTCAGTTCAAATTTGCTCAAGTTTTCCTATTGCAGTGCCCTTACGCTCTCTCCATGACATCAAAAAACTCTTCAGTCTCAAGGACTCATGGATTTTTCTTCTTTATCATGTTCATGAGACTTATTTCTTTCCTGTATTATGTAGTCTGTACAGGTCCCTTGTAGAAATTTTTCATATCCATTGATTGCTTCCTGTGATCCAGTACCGTACATTCCCATAAAATATGAAGAGATACTTCTGACCCCTTTTTCGCATTGCCTGCAGCTGAAATCTTCAGTATATACTTGTAACTCTGTTTTGTTCAGAGTTTTCTCAATAGCCAGTGTCTAGTAATTTGTTAGAGCAGATCTTCAGTTCTCTTCTCATAGTCATTTCATAAAGGGTTCTTCTCGTATATTCCCTTTATTATGTTAACCTATTTCCAAAGATTTTAGTACCCCCACAGTCAGTTGAGGACCAATATAAGGAGCTGATGATACGTGTCTGGCACTCTCCTCAGCTCTTTCGTTGCTTGGGATATCCGAATTTCCTGACACCCAGTATTGGGACAACATATTCCAGAGAGTCAACACCTTCACTTTTCAGTATCAATGCAACTTTAGGATAAGTACCCTTATTGCAGTCTAATTGGCAGTGAAAGGCTTACTATTATTCTAGATATTGATAATAATTCTATATCAATTCGGGATTCGGGACTCAAGGAAATGTTTAGGGTTTTGGGGTGTCGAAAAAGTTTATTTTTCTATTTGACACCATGACATGTTTCGTTTCAATATAGAACTATCAAAATAATTAAGATGGATCTATAAAATTTTGGAAGTAACGTGTGAATTCTCCTTTATATCCACCAATAAAAACCAAACAACATGTACGCTCATGATAATATATTTGATGAGATATATACGAGATAAAATATTCTTTATGATGTGTATTTGAGGAGGACCGCATGAAGCAGATGAGGAGATGGTTGCTTGACCCGTCACTGAGAATGGCTCCCTGATTCTATATAGTTTACGATGTTGACAACTTATTATGACTCAATAAATATTTGGGAAATGTAAAATGTCCGTTTATATAAGAGAATTTTAATTTTTATCGCTTTTTGTGTTTTTGTTGTGTTATCAGATTCCATATGAATGTTATGTTGAAAATTATGACAGTTTTATAGTTTTTTCAAACATAAACTCTAGAGTTGTGAATAGGTACAGGGTAATCATTTATTCGTTCTCCGATTATGCTGATTACTTATGCTGTGATTTATACTAAATTTTATGTCCAATGTTGTGGAAAATGAAATGTGCCAAATAATAATTGTCAGTATGTTTTCGATATAGCTGCTTTAAGGAATTTGTATAATCAGTTCATTGTGAAATTTTCACTGGACATTTTACAAAACCGCAACACCCGCTCTACGTGTTGCGCTATACAATACTCAATCGTTTTCATACCTACGATTTTTCGTAACATTTGGAAAATATTCAACATCCGTGAATAAAACAATGGAATTAGAATCTATTTTTAGAATAATAATAAAGAAACTTGGAGATCCTCTAGCATTAAAATTTTACTTGTCGGCTGTTTATGGCGACGCTTTTTTAAGGATGGTTCTTTAAAATTTCCCATAGATGGCTCTTTCATATGAGTATAACAGAGATCCATATTGTCTCTAACACTTTTTATATCAACTTTGTTTTGAAGAAAACGAAAAAATGTATTAATGGTGTCAAGGTACATTTTACAGAAGATTTCGAAGACATTTTTTTTGGGATTACAGGAATTGAGTTGTATTCGATTCTAGGATTTGACTTGTGGACGTACAACTTTATAGTATATTATTTCCTATACAATCACTCTGAAACTTTGTATTGCAATACTACAAAACCTGAATCAAATATTTTTTCTAATATTGATTGCACTACACCCACACGCTTGTCGTAAAGTATCTACCTTAGATTCTATTCAAAATAGATTGAAAACCCAAGTAACCTCTAACTTAGAACATAGAAGAAAGATTGACACATATAAATTCATTAATTTTATACTCATACTTTGATGGTTTTCAGAAAATTTAATGAAATATAATAATATATGTAGGAATGAGCGGATGAGCGCACTCTTATATCAACAAGTCTTCTGATCATAGCTTTTCAAGACTTAACCTCTCTGTGGTTTTTTTATGAACAATTTTTTTCATAAGACATTCTTCTACATCAAAAATTATTTCAGTTACTAATGAAAACTAATGAAATAATTTCTACTTAATTCGAAAAAGGTATATTTTTAGAAGAGATTAGTGATGGACAAGTTGAAAGCCAAAACCTTTCTTTCCCAAAAATTTCTGCAGAAAGATAATAAATACCTATCTTGAAACCATTTGGATCTCGGAAACTATAAGAGATAAGAAGGTGGTTAAATTGGGGCAAAGGTGTGAATTTACCCGCCTAACAATATGCCGTTCAGAAAGTTCTGAAATTCCGAGAATATCCGGAGATATCCGGATATAACCGAAATTTCAGAAAATAAATTTTTTCTGGCTTCATTTTTTGAAGAATTAAAAAAAAATTGCACTTCTACATTGCCACTTTGTTTCTGCTACATAATGGTGTTTTCAGATTTGCTATCCGACGTTTCGGCTTTCGACTCTTTTACCTTTTCAATGATGTAACATAAATTATTATTTTTCTTGAAATTGGATATATTGAAAAAAATTCATTCTTATCAAGAGGCTTTGACTTCATGACTTTTACGAATTGTAGAATATTCAACCGAAATAACGAAAACATTTGGATCATAAACAACGGAATTCCGAATGGAGAAACCTATCACCACTTTTTAATGTCGATTTTCGAAGACTATTTGGATGATCTACTTTTGGCTAACTATAACAACATCTGGTTCCAACATGATGGTGCTCCACCGCACACTACCAGACGAATATCTGACTGAAAGGTTTGGTAATAAATGAATAGGGACTGATGGGTCGATTAGGTGGCCAGCAAGGTCTCCAGACTTAAGTGTTATGGATACTTTCTCATGGGGTACACTGATAAATAGAGTTTATGGTCAGAGGAAGTATCAAAATATTGAGGACCTTCAACAGAGCATTGTTAGAGAATTTGGAATATTGAGGAGGAGGGGAATTAATCGTGCAGTGAATAATACTCGAAGAAGGACACATTTATGTTGTCATGAACAAGGCCAGCATTTCAAGCATTTGCTGTGATTTACTTTTGCCTTTACATTTTAGTTAATTATTGTTATTTGTTCAAAGTTATATTTTCATTGAAAAGGACACAATGTCTATTTTACCTCATACACATTTTACCAAATACATTTCCGATGTCCTAACACTGTTTCTATCGTATTTGTAATAAATTTGTATCATATTTCTTTTTTCTTCATTTGTGAAAGCCATTTTTCGTCAAAAATTCAATGACTTATGCAACACAAAATGTCATTGAGTGTAACAAATTGAAAGTCAAATTCAGAAACATCAAATACAAAGCCTATTATGATAAGAATGAACTTTTTTTAATATCTTCAATTTTTCGAAAATGAATGATAACTTACGATATATCATTTGAAATGTAAAATCTGGTCAAAGTTGATGATGGTGGCCGGAAGACGAAACGCAGGAGTGCAAATCTGAAAACACATAATGTAGCAAGGAAAAAGTGGCAATGTGGAAGTGCAATTTATTTTCGAATCCTTTGAAAAATAAAGCCAGAGAAAATTAAAACCATTTTCCGAAATTTCTGTTTTTCCGGATATCTCCGGATATACTCGGAATTTCAGAACTTCCTCAATGGCATGTTGTTAGTCAGGTGAATGCGCAACTTTGTTCCAATTTAACTATCTTCGTATCTCTCACAGTTTCCGAAATCCCCATGGTGAGGATCGAATTTGAAACACCCTGTATATGGCAGTAGTTGTTTCTGGTTCTGATCCAGGGGTAAATTCCATGACTCATTATAAAGAGGAAGTGAGTGATGTGCACTATACCGTTGGATTAGAACCAAAAACAACTGCTAAACTACTGAAGTAGTTACTCTATCAATTTTTTATCAGCAATCATGTGTAAAAAGTAATTAGTTTTTTTCCTAAATCCATAGTTTGAATATCGAACAATACCGATTTTGATAAATTCTTGGAACCTTCTTCGTCATCAAACAATTTTAAGCGTACTTAGCTATTCACGACGAAACTTATGCCAAAAAATGTTAAGATTTTATCTTCATTTCGTAAATTATTCAAATAGTTGAATGATATGCATGGCTGGGAATAACGTGGAATTTAATGAATTCAAATTCATACTTGAAATTTCTTAAGTATATGTATCATGATAAACGTTATCCATTCAAATTTTTGGATATGTGAATCTTATTTTGAGGGATTGAATATAATTAATTATAAGTCAAGTACAAAGTGGCCATATGTTTTAACAAACCTAAAAAAAAAATATTATATTCAGTTCATAGAAACACGAAAGCACTGATGACACAATCTTATCAGTTTTGAATAGATAAGAGAAAATGGAATATTTTTCGAATGACAGGTGAAATTTTCAGAAAACATTTGAAGCGTTACGTGGAAAAACACCTAAAAAATTCATTGAAATGATGTAAATTGGTTATCATTAAAACTCTCTCAGAAATTATTTCTGCATTTCCTCCAGAGTAAAATATTTTGTTGAAATATACAAATTATCAATATTGTCGAAACGAAAACTTTGAAAACCTATGTCAGTGAGAGCTAGTAAAAATTATGTTTTATGAACTCTTCAATGTGATATTCTTTGATACACTGTAATATGTTTCAATAACTTTTAAATCACCCAATGCTAATTGGTTGCTCTGGTCTGGATTCCTGGCCATACTGGCCTGGAAGGCAATGAGGCTGCTGAGTACCTTGCAAAGGAGGGTGCTGAAAGCAGCTTCATCGGACCAGAATCTGTCATTGGCATCGCTTTAGGCTTTGCCAAACAAAGTTTCAACACCTAGATGGCAAGAAGACTTATGTACTTCTAGCATAATCTTCCAGGATTGGCTCACTCCAAGTCCACCCTTCGAAGCTTGATACCAAACAGTTGTTGGACTACAGTGGGGATGAACTAAGATGTCTAACAGGCCTTCTTACAGATCATTGTTATTTGAATCATCATATGCAGAGATTCGGACTGTCAGAAGACAGTGTGTGTCGCCTCTGTTTGGAAAATGATGAAACAGCAGAGCACATACTTTACTGGGGACCGAATCAGGTTTTTAGAGTTCGGCATCTGACCTGAAAGACCACTCACCATACGAAAGAATCGGCTTCGTTAAGAAGCTGGGTTTATTTGGTCGAGTGTGACTAGGTGTGAGCCACAATAAATCCTTGCGGCTTGCAATGGAGCGTCGAATAGTCCCACTCACTTAGGACCTAACCTAACCTATTTAGTTGTCTGAACAGCCACCATGGATTGAAATAGCAAGAAATATCAAGAGATTTGTGGAAACAGTCAACGAAAACATTGTCAACTTCATTGGCAGACTACTGAGTCTTTCTCTATAAAAAATAACTGATTCCATTACATATAATTATTCAAAAATTGTATTTTGCTATATAATGGAATCGGCCGAAGAAAATCCATAATGTATTCAAAAAACACTGAACATTTTTACAAATATGCAACACGTGTTTCACTATACAATAGCTTCTTCATGCGTGTTTACACAAACTAACACGTGTAAAACTGTTTAGTGAAAATCTCACAATGAAGTGCTTCCTAAATAAATTGTATATCGAAGAAATCTATACTTTGTCCATCTAAGCAACAGATTGCTCCAAAACATTATCATGAATAGTGCACCTGATCTCACAGACAAGGCTGCTTATACCGAGTTACACCAAGGAACGAACGATTTTTTTTCGTTAATATGCGGCTGGGTACAGGAAAAATTTTCGGATGATGTGTAGGGATACAAATTAGCAGTTTCTCCAGCCGTATCAGTACTTGACATTTTAAAAATTTTTAACTTCAAAATGCCGTATAGTTACACACCACATGTGTTAAAACGTAACTGACCACTCTGACACTGTAACAATGAATATTGCCAGCCGATTAGCAGTTGAATCTGATTGGCCAGCGTAAGAAGGCTTGTTTATTTCACCCAATAACTACGAATGTGCGTGATGATCATGCTTTGTTCACGCATCTATTTCTATTTGGGTTGCTATGTATACCTTCAAACAGAAGATAGAAGTGTATGGATGAATTGACTGTTGTTTTTCATAACGGAAAGTTTCTCTTATTCAGTTGGTAATTATTATGACAAATTGTTGTAAACAGGATAAACAGTCAGAACCATAATTTTTACCTTATGCCTACAGATTTCATTCAAAGAAAAGGTGAATACTATTAGAAAGAATGGTAATTGCAGATAATATTATAGAAGTCTCTATTTGGTTATATATAATACTCTGGATACTCACGATCATTCTTTTTGTCAAACAAGTGACTGGGAATTTGGAAGTGAAATATAAAAAGTAATAGTTGAGCATAAAGTATTATTGAAGCATACACCAAAGTTCAAGCATTATAATCCATATGTTTATGGTAATTATTAAAGTTATACTTATGTGTTCAAAACATAAAAATAAATACCAAAGAAGATCATCTGACAAATGAAATTAGAAATTCTTTATGTGTTCGCTAGAATTTCGTGTTCTTCGTATTGAAATTAAAAAAAAAATATTCATAAACACTTTCAGAAATATTTCCGTATATAAATTCGATATTAATTTCAGCATTAAAATGTGTAGGTGACTTCAACAGTGCTACGCTAGATCCAAATTCAACTGTTACGCAAGATTTTACTTCTATTACTAAAAATTTAAATTTTTGTTCGACAGAATAATGAATTCACATGAATCATGAACACTCGCATATTGTTTGGTGATAATCACCTTCAATATTCTGATGAATGCAAATCTTCGCTGAAACACAGTCAATTATCTGATCATATGGGATTCACAAATTCGAGAATATAAATGTTAAAATTGTCACATACAGGACCCAGTGGCACCTACGGCCTGATGACTTCGACAATTGCAGAACTAGCCAAATGTTACACCCATGCTCAATGCAATCTTGCTAGGATCACCCTGGGCGACCCTGGGAAGCTGGCGCCGAAGAAATATATGGCGATGATCAGGAAAAATCTACACTTAACAGTGGGACACACCTCTATGCAGGATATGTGAACAGGAAAATGAGACTGTCAGGCATGTCCTATGAGGGTCGTTGATGGTCATCGTCGTTTTAGTCAGGCTGGAGCCTTGCTCCCTTACCCTTTGGGCTGATTTTCATCAGAGGGACGAATGGGCCATGATTGATTTGTGATGGTGGCATGAAAGTCCTTAGACATCCATACCGCCCTTCGCGGTGTACCCCTACCTGGCTGGGGTGAA
>WOGO01005200.1:0-12625 GCA_015342085.1 Leptinotarsa defecta | reverse complement strand
GCCAGGGGAGTAATTGTTTTCTGATAGGTGTCAGTCCATTAACCTACTGTGTAGGGTGTTGAGACTTGCCTGAACGAATTGTTCTTTTAGATGATTTGGTTCTTCTAGAAGATTTGGTTCTTCTAGAAGAGTTTTTATTGTAGTTATTTTTTCCTCTTTACTTTGGAAGTTTCCGACATTTTTTGTTTTATGATGAAGAAGAAGAAAGCCAAAAATCTTTTTCCCAAAAAATATTTTTTGTCTTTATGTAGACATTGTTTGTAGTACTAATTATTGTAGTGAATGGTAAAATCATGTCTTGTCTGTTGTACAGCATAATTTTCATTATTCTGATTTAAAAGGGTGTTACCTGTGTATGTTTTGAATAAATAACAAGTTGGCAAAATCACATTTTCGTGTCTATTATTTTTCAAATGGCGATCACTTTTTGACGGGCACTCAAATAAAAAGAGTTTTTGTTGATTCTGTGAAGCATATCGTGTTAAGTCAACCAAACAGGTTTATTTGAGCTGACTTAATTTTCAAATGTCTCACTCTTTAATTATCGAATTTTGTTTCAGAGGAAATGCTTGAACTTTGTGGCCAAATCAAGGCGCCAACTTCCCACAGTAAGAGATGTGTTTAGGTTGTATTCCTCTATGACAAGAGGAACTACGATAAGAGATCTGTGTATTCGATATAATACACAAAATTTGAGAATCAATGAACGAAAATTGGTTCAGTTTGGAGTGCTAGAGAAACTAATACGACGGGTTCACAAATATCCAGTGATACTAAGTGATCAGCCTGACTTGCAGAAAAGCCTTAGTGGATTGTTGAGTTTAGATGAACTTTGTTGTTCAATTGGAGTTACGTCGCAGCAGTTAGAAGATCAATTGGAAATTGATCACAATGTTGTGCTGTTGTACAAATAAATAATAAAACCATTCTTGATGAAGAAAAGAGAAATGGAACTTTCTATGTTTTTTACCACCTTTATTTGTAACTAACGTTACTGCAGTTTCGTCCTATACAGACATTTTCATTATGCTATAATGTATAAGTTTGAAAATGTCCTTATAGGACGAAACTGTAGTAACGTTAGTTAAAATAAAAGTGGTAAAAAACATAGAAAGTTTCATTTCTCTTTTCTTCATTATGATTTCCTACCACGTAGTAACGGCTACATCCATCAATTTAAAACCATTCTTATATGATATTGTTACATTTGTATATAAAATAATTATTAAACTATAAGTATTGAAGTTTAATTGATTTTCATTTATGACTAATACTTTCATTATACAAAAAATGGTAACTCTTATCACTTAGCTCTGCAAAATATTTTAATTTATATGATACTCTCAACTGTGTATTCATTTTTTTTCATATAATTATTGCAGACTAAAACTCGAGCACAGCTATCAATATAGAATTCCACGGTCTACTTTAATCTGTTACACAAATTTACTTGAGGAAAGGGTCTTTGTTTCAAATGCTTTTCAAAATGTTCTTAAATATTTATAATACTTGACCTTGTAGTGCTAGAAATAGTATTTCTTTTCTTTTCCAATCATCCACTGGCTGCTGCTTCAATTTGTTGATGTTATGTGGCTCATGAATTCTGGCCGTTCAAAGCCAGAGGCTTCATGATTTTTCCTTAGGTTATCCTTATTGCTGTGAAATGCTCAAAAGGGTCGGATTGGGTGTTTATATATTCGATTTCATCTTTTCTTTAACTTAATCTCTTCCACGACCTATCTGTTGAAATTTCAAAACTCGTTTGCAACTTTTACCGTGCTGCTGAATGTATTATAACGAAGCATTTTTTCAAGCTTGAGTGATTGATAGCAAACCAAGACGACAGCCATCTTGGTTTCCAACAGGTTGGAGCCTGGCTCCCTTACCCTTAAAGCTGGCGTTTGTCAGAAGGACAAATGGGTCATGACTGAATGGTGGTGGTGGTATGAAAGTCCTCAGACAATCAGTGCCGCCCTTCACCGTGTACTACCTGGCTGGGGTGAGATGGATAAAAAATTGTTCATCTGGTAACGGGGGACATGAGGGTCTCACTGGACAGAGTGTCAGAGCCTTCTATATCGTAAGGGGTCGTCTACAGTAGAGCTATAGCTTCCCTAATTAACGGATTCGTGAGTTTCTGCACAATCGAAAACTTGCCGATTCCTCGACTGAATGGACTGCTGAATGGGAGGAAGCTGTAAATCTCTGCGGATGACTTCGTTCCTCACGAACCACAGAGCATTCACAATCATCCGTATTAACTTATTTTATAGTCTCTGCAGGATGGAGATATTACTCTGAGCCGCTTGTCACCAGACGCCTGAAGCATACATGATGACAGGCTTGAACATCGTATTATAGATGGTAATTTTGTTCATCAAACTCATTTTGGATCTTATATTGATCAAAGGGTACAGACTCCTGATCCGACCCTCGATTCTTATTTTGACGGATTATGCCGAGGTACTTTACCCGCGCTTCCCAGTTGATCTCCCTTCCAGATACCCTCACTTTCCTAGCCGGAGAAGATATCGTTCTTCCCATGGTTATCGCCCGAGTTTTATCTGGATTCACTCGAATCTTCCACTCGAGATCGTCCAATGCACGTTGCATATAGACGATCCCGAGCTCCCGACCCATGAGAGGAGAGCCGTGTCATCGGCGTAGAACAAATTTACCTACAAATAAAAAATATTTATATATCCACAACACAATCAACCTTCCGTCTCCTTTTTTTCTCATTAGCTAATTTTCAGTAAGCTCATTTCTACCTCTCTCTAATTTTGTTGGACGTTGCCTCCCACTACGGCGCATTTGTCCAGGCTCCTCCTATCAAAGATGACAGGAGCTTCGTCGTGGGAGGCAGCGGTCTTGCTCGAAGCAATGCTACCACCTCTTTTTCGTCGAACTTTTTTACGATGAAAACAATTAAACTTTTTTATTGTCGCCTTCTGCTTGAAAGACCTTTTGATTTTTTCCACATATATTTTTTGAGTCGCCTCCTCTTCGGGAGACCTTCGGGTTTTTAAATTCACATACATGGCCCCCTTTACGTGATTATCCAAACCACCCCGGCCACTTCACATTTTTGTCTGAACTTTCACATAAACTTTACCATATTGATGACTGCACAATAAACAATCACAACATAAATAGGAGCTCCTTTGTGGGCGGACGTTATCGGCACGTCCGTCCACTACCACGGCCACCACGAAACTCCCAGTAAGCCCATTTTCTGTGTTTTTTCATGATGAGGTCATTTGCTGCTTCCTTATGCTATAATTGAGTATCCAAAATATGGAAGATCTTGTCGGCATCTGAGATCCCTTCTACTTAAATTACACATTCAGCGGCCTGAGGCATGCATTTTGGGCTTTACAAAGCTTGACCCAAGCAATTATGCATAACATCAACATTTAAGCCGAGGTTAATACGGGGAATACGGGCTTTTGTTATCTGATACTTCTTTGTTTATGCCTCAAGTTGCTAAAGTTATTTATTATTTTAGGGTTGGAATGCCACCCCCAGCATCTTCTGCACAAACAACAGACCAGCGGACAGAGTGGTGTATTCTCGTTTTATTTGAAAGGAGGGTTGGAGCAATCCAAGAAGTTTTTGTCTTCGCTAAAAATATTCACCCTTGCCGAAAGTTTGGGTGGATATGAAAGTTTAGCAGAATTGCCGTAAGTTGGGATATAAGGGATATAAGGTTTAGACACTCTACTGACTGTGACACTCTATATTCTTTGGTCTTGTTTACTCACAATAATCGATACCTATTTCAGAAAATATTTTAAATTTAGATTTGCTGTTTCCGAGTTCATTTTTAGTGTCTACAACTGTAGCTACCTTATAGCTGTTGCTCTTTCTGTATCGAAACAACAAAAATAAACATAAAAATATGCTCGACGGAGCTATGGCTGCTATGGCAAATCAACAGTTGCAGAACAAGCTCCCTCATAAACCATTCATAACAATGCCTTTTACCGCACGCAGTCAATCTTGAACTTTATTTCATTGTTAATACAACCAAACACTTCATAACTGTCGCCTTATTTGAATTCACTCTGCACCGCACTGTCGCTTGCCTTCCCTGGATCGGGGTGTGGGTAGCGTTTATATTTGGTAATCCAATTATCTCAAACCAATAGGGAATTCGCCAGAAGAACGGTCGCGAAGCGCCAGTCCTGTTGAGAGCGATCTTGGTCACGTCACAATTGATTTACGACGACCAGCGGTGGCCGGTGATATTTTTTTCCAGGGGATGAATCACAACAATGAAAATAATTTTAACCATGGTGAAGGGAGCTTGAATATTATTGAAATATTGATACCAGCACTTCACAACACACGGATTCTTCCAATAATTCAAGAAGAGTTGGGCAGACCGTGTACGAAAACAGTCGGAAGTGTGACTTCCAGTCCTACTATAATTGCCAACACGTAAAGACGGCTTTCAATTTGTGTATTGCAGCTTGTTAAATCACTTCGATCACTGCCAAAGAACCGAAAAAACTATTGTTTAGTGATAGGCATTGAATTAAATCTAAAACGAGAAAATTGTTTAATTATTATCGATGTTGCTCAATTTCGACCAACCTCAACTTTGAAATTTTAAATAGGGACCTATATTTTCTTTATAAATTTTTTGTTTGGCGTTGTTCACATGATTTGATGATTGCCGCTCGACTGGAAGAAATAATTTATGTATCACAGCTAATTCGATTCCCTATTTATCTCTATAATAGGTTGTGAATGATTTTTTTGAGAATCAGCTTTATGAAGAGGCATATTGCTTTTATTTGTTTGATAATCAGAGTCGTAATAAAAAATATATAACATTAATTGTTTTGTTCTCAAGTTTAAATTTATAACATTTCATAAAAATTTTCATTAAATCCGAGAACTTGAGAAAACATTATCCATTTTCGCAGATATTCTCAGGAAAGCAACATTGAAACTTTTTTTGGTATTTGTATAAAATCAGTGTTCAATAGTCTAGGTGGAAAAACAAATAAATGAAAACAACTATGGACTTATTGTGATGCTCTGAAAAAATTACAAAAACTTCTTCAGAACTGCTTCAGAACTGCTGTCTGAATATTTCGCCATTGTATACAACTCCAATACCACACCAACTCTGTTAAAACACACTACTATTACTCAAAATATTTTTTTCAGTTCTGTTATGACACACGCTTCAGTTCCACCAGAACAAAGAAAGGTACTGGGAATATCTGATAATTTGATAAGACTATCCGTAGGTCTTGAGGACGTTGAAGATTTGATCGCTGATTTGGAACAGGCTTTTCGAAGTATAAAATAATTTTGAACCAAATATATACATTCAATATACAGTTGTACTATACAAAGCTGAAAATATATACAAGAAATAAAGTATTTTTTTGTAAAGTTATTTAATTTCGTTTACTCAGTTTTTCTCATTGAATCCCCTATGACAACAGGAGACATTCAGAACAGTGACTAGACACCGATGAGCCATCCAGGCACTTCCCAAAGACAAAAATCCTCCAAAAAAAATACTATGGGTACTGTATAGTGGTTAGCGGGTGGTGTGATTCACTAAAACCTTCTGAAACCGGGCTAAACCATCACATCAGTTATCACGGAGAAATAATACATATACACCTTCTTTAGAGTTAATTTACAGACAGCAGGGGCAAGCCCGGCGACAGGGGAACTACATGAATTGAAAGTTCAAAAATGCAAAGTTTGGAGTGACTCAAGAATATAATATCCTGTAAAACACTATTAACTTCTTAATTAACTCTGAAACACACAACGAGTTGAAATAAAATATTTGAAATGATGAATCAGTTGGTTAACTATTTTCAATTATGACATCCAAGTGTATTTTACCGATACCGGTATAATAAGCAGTCCCAGTTGAAGCACATAATTATTATGTGGTTAGAATAGAGAAGAAGAACACGTGTTGTCAGTTGTCTGTCAAAGTCGTTAATTTTGCTTTTTGTTGATTTTAAAAAAGTGCAAAGTATTGGTAGCTGATGTTTGCTTTAAAAAATAATTTCTATATCTGGAACTATAGAATAACTTCTTAGAAGTAACAGCATGGACAAACTTATGGAAATTATGGAACCGATCGCAAACGATCTACCGAAAAATAACATTTCCGCTGAACAGTGGCAAGAATGCTCAGTTTTACTCAAACAACGTACTCAGTTCTACAGGGAAGAGAGTATGATCTAGAAATCTTGTTTGTATTTCATTTAACTTGTTGATTTTTCAGATGCCCGATTAGAATTGGTTTTCAAAAAGCTCAAGATTTTGAATAATGAGTTGAAATTATTGGTTGATATATCGGATTCTGTATCCAAAATAAGTGATATTATGCAAAACACGAACATTAAATCTGTGAGTACAAATTCTGTGGCACTATCTCACACAGAAAGGCTAAGGAAGCACAGTAACTACGTATCTAAGCTGAAGATCTGTATCAAAATGTATATGAACCTCAACGAAAGACTGTCTAAAGAAATAAAATTCACCAAATGGTAATATTTTTTTTCTAACTGAAAGAAAATATTGCCTTAGATTTGAGTTGTGATGTACACATGGGGCAATGAATTATTACACATTTTTCATCAGTTTGTGCGTAGGAAATCAGTGATGAACAATTACTTTCACTTTTGAAATTAATTTAAAAGTAACTGAATTCTATGATTTTGCCAGCACCTCAATTATTATTCGTTGATACATCATATTTTATATTCCAATTTTGAAATGTGGCTAAGTAAATATTGGAACTTTGGACAAAATCATTTAATTTTTAATTACAATATAAATTTTACTTACTATGAACTGTGAACTGTCTGCAGTTTCTTTAAGTAAACTGTAGAAACTTCAAAATGAAAACATTAAAAATTTTCAATTACAAGGGCTCCTCTGTATAAACAAAATAAACTACAACTGTTTTGTCACCGTTTTTCACTTGTGGACGAAAAGGATGATCTACAATAGTATGAGTTTTGTTGGGTATTTTCTTGATGATGCATGTGTATTCTTTTGGTGTCCCAAATATAGTAGGGTTATTTTAAATAATCAGTGGCAATAATTCACTATCAGGTCTCAATTTTTTTTTGTAACTCACGTTTTTTTCTGAGAATCGTAAGGTCGGTTTTCTTTAAATATTGTTACATTAGAAACTTATCCCTGAAATAATCAACCAAAATCAACATCCTATCAGTGACACAGTTAGCATTCCATTAAAATTCTATAACATTATTCATTTCAATTATTCATTACATTAGAATCAGTAGCAGCTTAGAAATTGACAGCATAGCTGTGGCTGATTTTTACACCCAATTTTTACTTTAAGAAAATTGTCGGAATGTAAATCAATGGGAGCATTTTTTTATCACACTTTCAGGAAAAAAGCAGTTTGGTTTTGTTTGGTTTTTAACATCCAAGTAATTATCAATAAAAACTCTGTACAAACATGTTGTAGATCATACACCGCAGTTGTTTCAGATACAAACTGGTGGAAAAAGTTCATGCAAAATTACTACTTTCAAATATATCAACATTGAATTACACGAAAACTACTTTTTCTTATATATTTTTTTCAAACAACAAATTTCAATATTTCAACACCTGCTTTAGACAACCTAAATCTTCTAGTAACCTTGACAAAGTCTTGGCAACATCCTTATCTCAAATAAAACTGTCTTCTAGCATTATTTAACATATCAGGCGTGACCGACCTAAACGCAAGCGTTATTCGTTCTTTTGAGTCATTCAAAACTGAAGGGTTTTAGTTTTATACACATTGCTCTTAACATATCCCAATAAAAATAAATCTAATGGTGAAAGATCAGGTGATCGTGCTGGCCATTCAATTGATCCTCGCCTCCCTATCCACCTAATGGGAAATGTAGTATCAAGGTACTGCCAGACATTAACTGGTAATGTGGTGGTGCTCCATCTTGCTGAAACCATAGCATATTCACTGGAACTTGAGGGTTTCCTGGATCAGGATATAAATTTGCTAAACATGGAATGACAATCCCTGCCCAAACATTAACCTTTTAAGGGTATTGTGTGTGTTCTTCTCTCATCTAGTGAGGATTTTCCGTTAACCAGTAGCGGCAATTTTGCCGATTAGCATGACCGTTATCGAGACAAACTACAATCTTCAGAAGACATAACGTCTTCTAATTGGATGATATTGTTATCCAACATGTCCATCACCTCACTTCCATATACTTTCACAGGAGGTGTTCAAGTGACTTAGTACTAATGTTTTGAATGAGAAAAGATGTGGCTCTTGATTCGTGGGCTTCATTGGTTACCTTTTTTTCATTTTCATTGATGAAATATAATGCTTCAGAGTCAAAAACACCATTCCGTAGTTTGGAACTTTCTCCTATTGACGCAGCAGCACCGGCTTTCGCAGATTTACCGTTTTTCCATGGAACAAGTATCATACTTCAGTGGTTTACATCACGTAATAACATTTCTGGGTGAAATTTTCAGTTTCCCCTTTATTACACTTTCGCAGATTATCTATTAATTTAGCTCCGTTTATTTTTCAAATTGTGGAAGGTTATATACTAAAAAAAAACAATAGACTATTTGAATTGTTCCTGTTTACAATACTTCAATATATTTTTAGGGAACTGGATCAGTCCAAACACAAATTATTGGGAATTTTGAATATGAGTAGTGAAGAAGTTCAACAGTTGGAAGAAAAGGCAAAGAAGTATGAAAATGAACTCACAAAGTTTGAAGTAAGACATTTTGTTCGTGTCACTTTTCACATTTATGTATACATGTTTTTACAGAAAAAGTACCCTTGGCTAAAAGATCCAGATTTCAATTTGCCCAACATAGCTAAAGAAATGGAAATGTTGAGGAATCTAAAAGAAACTAAAGAGAAACTTGTGAAGGAGCTCAGTGTCTACCAAGATCTGAAGCCGGACATTAAAGAAGCAGCTCAACAACTTGCCGATCTCAAAGAAGAGAACAAAAATTTCAGTTTGAAGTTTCTAGATGCTAAGTGTTAATCGATGAAGTGATATACTTTTGTCAGAGTACTATTTTAAAATTTTGATATCATCATTCCTTAGTTGAATAGATTTACTTTTGAATTTGGACTGTATGATTTTCTAGGGATAGCTGTTATGCAATGTGTCTACAAATAGAAAGATGGTTGTTTGTTACAAAATTTTTGTCGTTTATAAAAAGTTATGAAACGTCTGAAATACGAAACACCAACATAAAATACAGAGTAAAATACCTCGGCTAAGGGTGGAAACGTGCAGCCTGAATTACTATTAGCATTAACAAAATAATAATAATAATAAATGTCATTTATTCGTGAATACCAAAGGACCATCTACCGAAGTGATTTTTACATAATATATACATAATACATTATATTTCTAACAAAAAAAATAAATCATGACAGTGATGTCATGTTTTCCCAAATAGTTTTTTTCGGGTATTTGAATTTGGATGGTTGTCCTTCAGCTCTTTCCCTACATAGTGCCTGTAGGGTCTCCAAGTTAGTTTCATTTTTGGAAAAGCGGTTTCCTAGGTCTAATAGTCTCTCCTTTATAGGTTTCACTTTTGTAGTTCTATAAAGCAGTGCGTTTGAGAGTTGTGTAGTATGTTTTGGGGGTGACGCATTTTGGTAATACTCCTTAGTGTAAATGTTTCAGCTATTTGAAGATTTTTTAATGCAGGATTATGACAACTTGAATAAATTACATGTGAATATTCGAGAAGTGGACGACAGATCATTTTATATATTTTAGCTGCACTTTTAGTGTTGATTCCTCTATATAAATGTCAGACTCCGAAAGTGTTTTCTTCTATTGATGCATTTCTTTTTTAATCATATGTGTATGGCTGTTCAAGTTGATTTTGTGGTTAATGTTAATTCCCAAGTATTTTAGTGATTGCCTGCTTCTTACTATTGTTGATGTTTATTGTTGGTAGTGATTTTTCCAGGTTTGGTCTCAGTCTCCATTTATTTAACCAGAGCGTTGTCCTGTCGATGAGATTTTGCAGTTCCATTATTGTGAGTGCTAGCCTGCAGTTGTGTAAAACTGAGGCAGTGTCATCTGCATACTGTAAGATGTAAAGGTTTTCATTAAATTCGTACTTGTCTTCCAAGTTGTTATTGTATATATCATGGCAGTATATATTATAGAGAATTGGAGGTAGCATTAACATTATCACTGTAAACTCAAAATGTTGCTTTAGCATATTTAATTTCATGCAGCATCAATTGATTCAACATTATTTCAAGAGTAGCTCAACTTCTTGAAGTTAATTTTTTGACAATTTGTGCATTCTTCTGCGCTCATTTCAATATGATCTTGTGTATTCAAATGACATTTTATTGTGAGATTTTCACTACACACTTTTACTAAAATGCAACACGTGTTTCGCTATACAATAGCTTCTTCAGGAGTGTCTATACTAACTAATATCTGCATATTCAATGCTTTATACAGGGTGTTTCAAATTCGATCATCACCATTGGGATATCGGAAACTATGAGAGATACGAAGATGTTTAAATTGAAGCAAAGTTGCGCATTTACCTGACTAACAATATGCCGTTGAGAAAGTTCTGAAATTCCGACTATATATTCCGGCTCTAGTTTTCGGAGTCGAAAATGAATTTTCCCTGCTGCATAATGGTGGTTTCAGATTTGCTATCCGACGTTTCTTCTTCCGGACATCGGAAATGTATTTAAACTTGTATCCCGAAAGATGACATTGTCATTGGATCAAAATCTCATCGAGTTTGGTTCGTTTTAAACAAATAACAATAATTAACTAAAATGTAAAGACAACAGTAAATCACAGCAAATGCTCAAAATGCTGGCCTTGTTCATGATAACACAACATTAAGCTAGTGTTGATTTTTTCCTGTAAATTGATGTATCTTTACATTCAATTCTCTCATCATTATCATCCAATCTTGATGAAACGCTAATCCAAAAAGTAGGTGACATAGTGTTTTGGGCATTACATTCGACATGAAATGGATGTTTTACCCCAATGCATGCCCGTGGAAAACGAGCGGCATGTCCAAGGGGGGCGGCAAATCGAGCGACTCATCACATAATATTTAGATATAGTCTTTTTAAATAGCCACAGCTTAAGAAACGTCATCGCATGGAAAAAATCCGACCGGTGCGGCGCGCAATCTTAGCTTTAACATCGCCATCTATTGGCATCCGTTAAAACTTGTATATGGTCTATATCTATATACAAAGATACAAGTATCCATAGTCGTACTCTATAAAAGGTAGGACTGGCGAAGTTAGGGGAATCCCCTCTAAGTTGGTAGGCTGAGTAGGTACTTGTACACAATTGCATGGTGGATAAACAATGGTGGATGGCACATTAACCCCCATATTAATAACATATCTCGATCTAGGTTTGGTATACACTCCTCGTTGGAATTTTCCATTTGACACAAACTTTTGTACTGCTCTCTTGTTTGGTCGCCTTATCATTTTTATCGGATTGAGAAAATGGTTTTAAAAAATTCATCAGCAATTAAAAGAGAAATAACTTTTGGTACTTTCAGTTAATCAAAGAGTGTAAACTTTCAAAGCCGGAGATAACCGTGTCCAAGTTATTTCCCGAGTTTTTTGACCGCGTTGTAAATTACTCGAGCACACCGCAGTACCTAGTGGACGAAACGTCAGGGATCAAAACCTGCAGACCACCGTCGAAATCGCAACCAAACAACTTCAATCACCTGAAAAATAGAGATTCGTCTTCGACCTCTACTTTCTTCACAATTTTTATCAGGTGATATCAATTGTCCCGAACTTTTATGAGAGTTTGGGTAATCAATTTCTGTGAAAGGAACTGGAAATGTACACAGCCATCTGTCACACAAATTATTACAATCTTTCAAAAATCAAAACTTAATAATAAAATTCATTTTGATGTTCACTATAAAAGGTTTACAATACTGACACGTGTTTCGCTATACAGTAGCTTTCTCGAGTAAGATTTGAATAACTTTATCAACGTTAATGCAATATTGGTAGTTTATCATTACATACTTTCTACAAAAAGTAATAACTTTTCATTTGTCAAATGGCAAGTAATTTTTTTCACACCAATTATGCAATAAGTTTAGTTGATTCCGTCATACAATGGTTACAAATTCGACCGTTGTACAATCTTCCTCTTCATAAACTAATGAACTTTAGTTCTTGATTTGAATTACTATTAAATTCTTATCTGAATCAACACAAACTGTTTGTGTACCATAATGGCACCACAATGTTCAAATTTGGGTTCATTTATCTGTTTTCATCAATGGTCTTTGTGAATCATTAAATTGCAATAGATTATTGTTTGCAGACGATTTAAAGCTTTATACAATGCATTTCTTTAATGCATTTAATAATTTCCTGAAGACGAACATATTAATATCGATATTTTTAGAAATATTCCTTTTTATCTACCATAAATATGACAATTCCAACAACCCGATAGGTTTGTTAAGTTATTTTTTTGTTTATAAAAACGACAAAAAATGTCAGTACGACAATGAACATCATTGTTCAGTTAGAATATTCTCATTTAGTTTTCGGTTTTACTAG
>WOGO01005199.1:0-12289 GCA_015342085.1 Leptinotarsa defecta | reverse complement strand
AATTTCAAATTAATCAGAAACCAATATTTACCAGACATGTTGACAACGATTTACAAACAGTTGGAAATCTGTTTGTGACTCAAGGTTGGAACGAACCTTATTTGAAGCAAAAGGTGTACGAAGTTCAAGGCAATGATTTCGAACATCTTCTTAATTGACCTCATATTATGAAGGTAAATATCAATGTATTCAGGAAATTATGAAAAGTTCTGCCATTTTGTTGTAGTTGAAGATATTGACATTATATTCTAGGGTTGTGAAGCGTGATGTGTCACGAGACCCCTTTCTGTATTTAATTTTTTCCCAGATGGCGTCCAGTCGCCATCTTGAGAGTCAATATCTTCACTTACTACACAATGGCGGAACATTTAATAATTTCCTGAAGACAATATTGACATTATATTCGAGGGTTTTGAAACATTTGTCAGAAGCTTCAAAAATATGTGTCACAAGATCCCACTTTCTATTTATATATTTTCCCAGATGGCGCCCAGTCGTCATCTTGAAAGTTTCACCTGTCAATTCCACTTCAAAATAAAGTATCCATGCATCAATTTCATTATCCCAAAATTAAATTTTTTGAGTTGACCCGTAAAAAAATTAATAGGGGGGGGACATTAAAGTATAATATTTCTACCTGATACTTTCATCAAATAATTCGTGTGAATTATTATAAAATTCAACATCCTGTTACTGAATCTCAAATACTATTCGAAAAAGGGGGTGCGTACGTAACGTTACTTTAGTAGAAAAATATAATTTTTCAACCTATAAAAAACTTAAAAAAATTCAATTCAACGCTAATTGAATAAGCATAAAGCTGCAACAATAGTATTTTGTTTTCCTCAATAAATTTGACGAATGTAACGTTAATTGAAACTACATATACCTTGAAATAAAACTCATAGTGATACTTATAATGAAAAAGGGGTTGGTTGGGCAACAGGATCAATTTTTTCTTAAAAAAACAATGGTATTCTTGCCGACGTTTCGAATTCAATTAAATTTTTTTTCAGCAATGCATTTTCCTAAATATACCTTCCACAAAACTTATATGATTATTTTCATTTCAATTTCAGAAGAAATAATGAGTTCTCAATTAAATTCCTCACCGAAAAGTAGTTTTTTTCGTGTTGATGATAATACTATTTTAAAAACCATCATACATATTAAAAACATATTATTTGAAACATAAAATTAAAAAATCATTGCCACAATAGTTTTTCGAGACAACCTCAACATAAAACGACATGAAACAAACAAACGGATTCTGATAGGGTGGTGTCTGTATTAAAATCAATGGCAGAAAGAAAAAGAATGATGAAAGTGTAAATTATTCAGGTAGTTTACGTATCAAATTGAAATATGCATTATTAAGGTCATCGACATATCTTCTAGTGTTAACACTATCGCACTTAAGGATATGTATCATTTGCCTCAAAAGTCTTTTTGAGCGATGTTCAAACATATTTATCAAAAAGACTTTTCAGCGAAATGAAACATATCCCCAAATGCGATAGTGTTAACACTAGAAGAGATATCGATGGCCTTAATACTGCATATTTCAATTTGATACGTAAAATACCTGAATAATTTACACCTTTTTCATTTTTCTTCTTTCTGCTATTGAATAAAGAACAGACATCACCTTTTCAGAGCCACAGATAATGCAATTCGTTTGTTTCATGTCGTTTTATGTTAGTGTTGTCTCGAAAACTTGTTGCAATGTTTTTAATTTTCATTTTTTGAATACGTATCTAATATTTCTGATGGTTTTTGAAAAAGTATTATCATCAACACGAAAAAACAACTACTTTTCGGTGAGTAATTTAATTAGGAACTCATTATTCCTTGTGGAATTGAAACGATATCAATCTTATCAGTTTTGTGTAAGGTATATTTTTATAAAAATTCATTGTTATACAGCCCTGAAGAAGAATTTGATTAAATTGATCCTGTTACCCAACCAAACCCTTTTACAAAAAAATTATTGAATCACCAAACTAGTTAACTGATACTTATAATTTCTTCCAATTCTAGTTTGAGCGTCTCTCCACGAAACATTTTCAATATGTAGACATTCAACATCACTTGCAGCAAAACTCCGTTGGCGCATCCCGTTCGAGACAGGATAACGACTTAAGTGCCAAAGTCGCAGAGACGTACGGGGATACGGCCGGGAACAACCCACATGCACATGAAAAGTGAAGTCCCGCCTGAAATCAGTCTTCCAAACCAGAGCAGCGCGAAACGGATAACCTAACCACATTCTTACAACAGCACAACTCGGGTTTTACTCGATAACTGACCGTCTATCAGTTCGCATTCAGTATCATTCAAATTTATTCAAATTTACGGCCTCCGACATTTGTATACAGAACCGTCGCGTGTTTTGTATATAAACTCTGTATACAATATTTGTGTATACAACTCGTTACGAGTATCAAATGTTTGTAATATAAAGACGAAAGTTTAAATTGTTTGCTTTATACGAGTAAATGTTTAAAGTATGATGAAGGAGCAACAGTTAGCCGAAGTCAGTGCGTCCACTCAGCTTTCGCCAGTCGTGCATCAGAACATCAACATCCAACAGCATCTACATCAACTTCATCTCCACCAGAATCACACTAGTGTTATTTTATCGAATGACCAACCGCAGACGTCAACACAACATGTATCTCCGGAAACGACAACGCAGGACCCCGACACGAAGCCTTCCAGTTCTGACAAAAAGTCTGGAATACGCCGACAAGAAAAACCACCGTATTCCTACATAGCGTTGATAGTGATGGCCATTCAACATTCTCCAACTAAAAGGCTCACGCTTAGTGAAATATACACCTTTCTGCAGCAAAGGTTTCCGTTTTTTCGTGGCTCCTACCAGGGTTGGAAAAATTCAGTGCGGCATAATTTATCTTTGAACGAGTGTTTCATCAAGCTGCCCAAAGGACTAGGGAGGCCGGGTAAGGGACACTACTGGACAATCGACCCTGCCAGTGAGTTCATGTTTGAAGAGGGTTCTTTCAGAAGGCGGCCCAGAGGTTTCCGGAGAAAATGCCAAGCTATGAAACCGCAGTACCACCCAGGAACATTCTTCACAAATAATATGGCTGGGATGGTGAACCAAACCACGGGGTATGATCACCAGACCTTGATGCAACCTCAAGAATATTCTACTTGTTCTTATAATGCCGGATCGCCGCAAGTTTCATCCGTATCTGCGTCGCATTACACGAATTATGATTACCCTTCGGTTTATCAGCAACAATGTGAAAGGGACTGGGGTTCTTCAAGTACTTTGTTGCCTTCTTATTCGGATAGTGCTATCACGAGTACTTACTTGAAAGCTCCTCTGAGTCCTATGCCGGAAAATCAGGACACCCCTCCTCCTGCTTTGACCGACAACTATTATCCCTATGGCACGATTACCTCCTCGTCGAATGATAACAGTGAGTATATAATTCATTTTGTTTTTAATGTTTAATTTATTTCATTCAACATTGAACGTAAAAATAATAATCAGTGACTTGTTTTTTTTCTGATTGATTCGGCCGTTATTTGATGAAGATCCATAGTAATTTCAAAAACTACAAATCACGATTTGATCTCCACAAACTTTATTTGAAAAATGTATCACAGGTTTCGCTAGCACAGTAGCTTTCTCAATTGATTTGAATACTTCAAGTTGTTCTTACAATTATATTTATTTACTACAGGTAACCATAATTGAGACGCTATCCAAAAAATTAACTAAATCTCTACCTGAGGTATCTGTTCAATTATGATCACCTGAAACATATTACCCCAAATCTTAATCAATAATAATTCTTCCTTGATTTTTGAGAAAACAAGTTGAATAATGGTGATCTATTCAAATCTAGTTGGTCATTCATTGAAATGTTTGAATTTTCAAGTTTATCAATTTCCATTGCTTCCAACTGATTCAGTTTCAAACCTTTATTTTCTGTTTGCAAAATTTCGAATTCTTCGTTGAAAATATGGTTTTCTTCTGGAAGATGATTTGAATATATTGAATTTGTTTTCTTATTTACAAAGCTCGTATGATGTTCCTGAATTAGATTCCTAAATGTTCTGCCCGTTTGACCAATGTATACCTTAGAGCACGTTCCACACTCAATTCATATACTCCTGATTTCTCGACATTGGCTGTTTTGTATTTATTATTTTTAACTTTTTAACTAACTTTCCCAAAGTATTACTTGTTCTATATGCAATTTTAGTTTAGTTTCCTCAAAAATTAAGCCATTTCCTCCATTGGTTGTCCATATTACGTTAAAACTCTATAATTTGGATTATCTACCTTATCAATAGAAAAAACGTCTCAAATCGATTTTGCGTAGACTTTCTTGGCAAGTATTTTGTTTATTAATTGTTGTTTCATCAAACTGCCCAAAGGACTAGGGAGGCCAGGCAGTGACTTGAGGCAGTGACTTGAATGACGTTTTTATGTTGAATTTTCAAAAAGAAATACTTGTTCTCTTTTCAGTTTTCCGTATTTGCAGAGAATGAAATAGTAAATACTGTATTCGCAAAACCAGGAGTATTCCATTAATCGTGATAATACTGATCAACACAAAATTTGACTTTAACTTCAAAGCATTAAATTTCAATTCTTTAGGTCGTAATTAGACAAAAAAAATATACTATATGAAGAAGTTTGCATTTTTATTTAGGAAACTGTTTGAACGATATTTTTCAAAATCTAAGGTTTTCATTTTTAATTGAAAATGAAACCAATAAATTGATGAATCTAGGAAATCATAATGAAGAAACGAGAATTGAAACTTTCTGCTTTTTACCACTTTTATTCATAACTGCAGTTTTATCGTATAAGGACATTTTCAAACTTATACATTAAACTAACAATGGTTTATTACATTAGCCTTTATATAACACCCTTAAAGGTAGTGATAAAGGTACTTGGCTACAATTTACAATGCGGATGTGCTAATTTGAAAACCAGTCAGTAAACTAAATCGATTTGATCATTTAACAGGTTGCACCCGCAATGTTTATGCTTGTGAATTTCCAAGGGTTCTAAATAATTGAGTTTGTAACCCTTCCTTGCACAGTGCAAAATTTCCGTATCGTTTAGATTCGGGAACTTGTCGTTGCATGCCAAGAAATTATTTGAAAACGTCGAATCATTTTTTCCTAATCTGAAGGATCTTTCATGTTCATCATACCGTTTTTGGAAATTTCGACCACATTGTCCTTCATAAAACACTATTACACTTAAGCTTATAAACTCCAGATTTCTCCAACTAGTCCACCTTATCTTTGGCATTGAAAAGGAAGTCAGATAACCTGGCATGTGGTCTGAATGCCACTTCCACATCATTTTTTCTGAAGAAACCCTCAATTATCTCTTTTTCCAAAATATATTAGAATTAGCCATTTCTTGATTTATCGTTGTTTGATCTGAGGATATATTGATCTGTAAGTGAATTTACGGCTTTATTTTCTTTCTAACTTCTGGATAGTATCTGCGTTGAAACCATTATTATGGCTTATCTGTGTAATTATATCAATTTCCTTAGCTAGATTGTTAGCAGAAAAAGGCAGTGAGAATGCTCTGTGCAACATTGAATTGTGAGGCTGCTAATTTATAACTGTCTGGATGGAAAGAATCGCTTGAGATGGTAATGTCTGAATAGCTAAGTTTTCTGAAAACATGGAACTCAAATTTGTTCTGATTGTCTGTAACGATCAGGTCTAAGAAATGTATCTGTGTCTCTATCTCTGTTTCGAGTGTTAACTGAATATTGCTTTTGAGATTATTCATGAATGTCATAAATTGGTTCAGCTGCCGTGTAGTACCTCTGAAACAGGCGAGAATATCGTCTACATATATGTACCAAAAATTATGTTTTTTACCCAGGTCGTAATTTACTACTGTGGTCTTCAAGATGTTGATAAATATGTCTGTTAAAAGTGGACTAAGGAGTGAGCCCATTGGTAAACCTGAATCCTATTTATGAAATATGTTGTTGAACTGTAGGTAGCTCTGATTTAGGCACACATCGAAAGTTGAAACTTCAAAGGAAGTGATAGGGTCTACTTTAGCTTGATCTAATATGTTTAAAATTAGGGGGATGTTGGAGACCATACTCTGTACATCGAATGAAACTAAAATTGAATTATGTGGCATGGTTTGGTTCCTTAAGTTTTTTACTAAAGTCAGTGAATTTTTAATGCTGTGAGGTGGGATGAAATTGGTAATATTTTGAACAACTTGTTAAGACGTATTCCTAGTTCTCTTACCGGACTATTTATTTACGAAACTACCGGTCTTATGAGGTTATCCTCTTTATGTGTTTTTATCAGGCCTTATTCATATTCAGAGTCGTTATTAACTACACGTATAATAAATCAATAAAAGCTATTTAAAAATGTGAATAACCTGTATGAAGAACAGAAATGATCATATATTAACATTCATCCAAACATAGAAAAAAATCACAATATACGGGTACGTAGTGTTTCCCAAAAGCACAATACCTACATTGAGTATTTCAAAGTATTGATGGTTTTTGAAGGTTATTCTCAGTGTCAAAAATGCTCTTGTCTAAAGGGGCGTCCACACTATGCCGATCGACAATGTTGAACGACATAGGCGACAGTTGCCACGTCTACACATAATACTGCTGTGTGGATGTATTTCATCAGTCGACTGTGAGTAGTTGAGTGAGAAGAGAGTGAGTGGGAAATATTCTAAATAAATTATGTTTAGTGTTGCTGCTACTGCCATATTTATGTCCGCGCTTGTAAACCAAAATATACATCATTAAAGGAGGTTTCAGATTTGACCTATTCTTGTTAATGGGAGAAAAAAGTACAGAACAACTGAATTTATAATATTAGTACCACTGCTCCGGTTGTATCCTGTGATTACAGGTTTCCACAATACTAAGTATTTAAAACTTTGTTGACACGTTCTACACGTCCACACTTGACAATTATTTTCATTAGACTGTCGGAAAATCACTTTCATTCGGGTTACATTCGGCTCGATATTTGTCGAATGACTTATTTGATCGACACGTCCACACTACGTCGACAGTGTCGATCGGCACATTCGACATAGTGTGGACGCGCCTTTAGTCTCTTATTTTTTTTTCATTTATGTTACTAAGGTTACTTTTTTCTATTATTGGCATATTTTATTTCCACTCATTTTACGGAATACAGAGGTAAATGAAGAGTTATTCAGATTTCAGAACGATTCTGATCACTTTCCATAAATAGGCATGCTATTCACAATGTGGCACAGGAGGTTAGTAACTAGACCTACATAGAAAGCGAAGCCAATGACCAAAGTAATCGCTGCTTTTGGCAAGAAAAATACTATTGCACATATCAATGAATTTGCAACAGTTTTTAGATCTGCAACACCTCCAATTAGACACAGATTTAAATAAAAACATCCAATTATACGATTATGTCAAGTGCGGGGCATATCAACACTAATCATTTGTCAATTATTTTCAGAAATCTCGCAGCAAAAGTGCTCTAGGCTACTTTCATTGAATAATAAATAGTCTCAAACATAAATGTAGTGATATACTTTAAACCTACATAATTACGACGAAAAGGTGTAATCAAATGAAATACACTCCGCAGTCAGTATGTTCGATTTGATTGATATACGCACACATTCTTGCACGTATTTCTCGCGTGCGTGTCGTTTTTTCGGAAACCAGTGGTGGAACAATTGCAATGTAAGTACTTGGGTATATATGTAAGTATTCTCAGCCGATTTAGCAGAATTTTTGAATAAACCACATAAACTACAATGATAATAAAAATAATAACAATAATAATAATCGGAAGGACAAAATATCGGTTTGGAAGATTGAACGGCGTGTACACAAGATAGATGCTAAGATCGTGGTCTCGAGACAACATGCATCTCGTATTTAATGGGATTACAGGGCGGCCAACTGGCCTTTCACGCCCGCGGTGCGGCGAATGCCCGCCAAACTACGACAAATCCATCACACTTTGAGTCAAAGCGTAGACAGCACTACCTTGATAGGCACCCTTGGTCTTTGATGAGTTGCGCCACCACTTACCCGAGCAACTGGTACAAAACCGGACCGGCAGCCAAGGCGCACCCAGGAAGAAGAACACTATTCTCCCTCTGGTGCCGGCCGTGGGTCCACAGGACTAACCACCTGGTGGACCCAACACTTGGTTCCTACTAATCGAGGAAGGAGCCCCCTCAATCGACCCTCTCGGAGGGGTCAGAGGCAAGGTGGTGGGGCCCATAACGATGATTTGCCTACCCTGGCAATGATAACGGACGCTTTGAGTGAACGCATGAGCTAAGAGATAGCCTTATGCATTGCTACGAGAGTAGTGAGTCCGAGCGAAGAGGGTACATGGGGTCCTTCCCAGCCTGCTAACGAAGTAGTAGAAATGACAGTTCTACCACCCGTTGGCACGACTGGAAAGGGGACTCGCATCATCCTACCAATGGAGTCAATCAGAACACGCAGAGCGCTCCACAGAATTAGACCCCTGAAGCTACAAGAACTGGCTTGTTTGGATGCGGAGGTTCATAGTGTTCTAACAGAAGAGGCTGACTTATGGCAAATCAACACCGCCGTGTATAAAGTCATCCAATCGCTTTCCGAATCGGAAGAACGAAATCCAGGCCTTGCGGTTCGGAAGATTGAACGGTGTGTACATAAGATGGAGGCTAAGATCAAGTCGGTGAGACAACACACGTCTGGTATCCAATATGTGATGTTACAGGGCGGCCAACAGGCCTTTCACGCCCGCAGTGCGGCGAATAGCCGTCAAACTACGACGTATCCATCACACTTTAACTCAAGGCGTGCTGCTGACCACCAAACAGTACTGCCTTGATAGGATACGAATGCTGGTGAGTGCTAAGAAATCACCAGTAAGGCGGGACAAAAGTATCGCGGAAAACCTCAGATTCCGCGAGAACACTTCTCGCTCATTCCAAGAGCCTCCACGTGTTGTGGATACTTCGCCTACCGTTGATCAGGTGGAATCCTTTTTGAAGAACATCTATGAAGACCCGCAGCCACTCAACTTAGACACTCCAGCCCTAGCGCAGTTCCAAGCTTCCAGCAAAGAGCTTCAACAGCCTGAGCCCAATGAACTACGTAACCCGATGGCCCCGGATGACGTTCGAGGAGCCGTCGTGGGTTCCAAGAACTTTGCTGCTCCAGGTTCAGAAGGGCTGAACACTTATTGGTGGAAAAATTCACTAAGCACCCACCGCCATCTGAACAGAGTTTTCAACTTATGGCTAGACGGAGTGCAGCCGATTCCGGATCGGTTTGTCGAGGGGCGGACTGTTCTCACCCCCAAAGGGGAAATTCGAGCATCTTTTACACACGAATACTCACCGCAATTGACAGAGTGTTCGAACGGATATATGAGTAGGGAGGGTCGAAGAGAGGAGTCGCTGGATGTAAAGAGAACCTGGTCACCGATAGATTTGTAACGCAGGAAAACAGCGTGATTTCTCCATGGCCTAGATCAATTACCGCAAGACATTGGATACAACATCGCATGAGCTCATTTTGTATTTGCTCAGATGCCTTACGGTACCCGACAAAATAGTTAGGTGCCTTGTGCAACTGATACCGGACTCGCAGACTGGCAGACTCGCTTCACCATAACATCTGGTCAGGGCAGTCCAAACAGGGTGGGTCACGTTCAGCTGGGGTGTATTTCAGGGAGATTCCCTCAGTTTCCTCCTCTTCTGCATCTCACTATTGTCACTATCCGTTGCACTCAGAAATACTCGAGGGTATTACTGTAGCACCCCCGGAAACTGGAGGCACAAGGTCACCCATTTCATTTATATGGAAACTCGGGATAGACAAATGCGTAATGGTCCATCTCAAAAGAGGATGATGCGGAGACTATGGAAAGGATGTACCGGAGAGACGTATACTTACCTCGGGGTGGAACAACGCCACTCACAAGAGGTAATAGCAGTGAAGAACCCTCCTCGGAAGTATCAGCACAAACTCCGACAGATCTGGTCATCGGAACTATCGGGGAAGAACAAAGTTGCTACAATAAATAAGCTTGCTGTTCCAGTCTTACTCTACTTGTTTGGAGTAGTGAAGTGGACTCGGGAGGAGCTGTATCAACTCACTATGAAATGCACCTCCCTAGTAATTTGCATCCCAAATCGTTCGACCCACGGTTGTATATAACCCGAGAAAAGGGAGGCTAAGGACTTTCGAGTTTGGAGTATCTACTTGCTAGAATGGTACTGGATAGAACCTATAAAGTCATGAAGAGTTCGGATCCCTTTTTTGTATCGGCCGCGATGATGAGAGAGCAGGAATTGATGCATTTCTTTTTAGAGCAGCTGCCGGAGCAGCTGGTAAACTCGGTTTCATTTTCTACACTGAACAAGGTAATCACAACTTTGTCGCTGAGTTGGAACCCTTTCAGCAACAGAATCATATGAAAGCTTCAGAGATCACTTCACAAAGATAAGCCAATGCATGGAATCTTCTTCAACAACTTTGGCACATCAAAGAAGCCGATCTACGCTTTCCTCAGGTAAAGTGGGCTGAAGTCGGAAACTGAGGGGTTCATTATTGCCATTCAGGAATGTGTCTTCAACACCTTAGTGTGCCACAGTCACGTGATGAGTATGGAGGCACTTTTACGGTATTGATGAGACACCGATCTTTCCTTACGCTCCGGGGAAATATTGAATCCGTTGTGGAGAAGGAGAAGTGACGAATTTATTCCAATTATCAGTTTCTCTCTCCTCTATCTCATACAAGCTAATAAGCTTGATGTAGTTCTTCTCGGCCATCAGAGCAAGACGATATTACTTGTGGAGTTTTCAGTTCCTGGCGGGATGATTATCGTCCGATGAAGTGAATGAACTTTCCATGAGTCAATAGTTGATAAGTCGTTAAACTAATTCGTTCAGAGCTGATTATTTTTGTTATCTTTAAACATTTTGTTAAGCGAGTTTTTTATAGTTTTCAACAACTTGAGTGCTGAAATACTTCGAAATATCTTCGTAATAAAGCCTGTCGAAAATATATTTTCGAATCCAAATTTCAAACCTCCTAGAAAAATTGTACAGTATTAAAATTGTTCTGTAATTTTTCTGAGAGATGAGAACTATGGTTCAAACAGCGCTCTCTGGTGCTGGATCTTGAATGCTTCATTTCTTGGGCCAAAATGAGAACTCAATTGTTCCGACAGTGTCGCAATTGAATTGAAATTACTAATTTTTCTCTCCCCATCTTTGAAACCGATCACGAAGGCACAGAAACAAAATACTAACTCGAATTTTTCACATCAAAGTTGATTTTTTTTGCCATAGTTCCGGAAAACAAAACACAAACGAAGTAATCTAACCTCTACCACTGCCCGGGCGGATATACAGTGTGTTTGACCCGTCCTCTGGCACGGTGGCTGAGCACGGATAATGGGTCCTCCGAAACGAAGGGAAACATGCGCCAAAATCGCTAATTACGAAGGTCGACACCTATTGTCATCGGTTCAACTCGCACGAACTTTTCGTTTATTTTATGGTCTTGCTTTGTTGAGAACGTAAGAGATTTGTATGGGATTTAACACCTTTTAGCGGGGACTCTGACCTTCCTTTAGTTGCGCAGTCGATTGTCGATGATGAGAAAGGTGATTGAAAGCATGGAAATCTGAAAAAGTGAACAGTGTCTGACAACTGTATTGAATATGTTGGGTGATGACTTCACATTTTTTACCCACATTTTTTATTCATAACCAAAGTATAGTTCAAGTAAACGATATATAGTGGAACCTACCTAACCTAACTTTCTTTGAAAGCTTCTGATAATTCCTCTTTCATATTCTCTGTTTCACTATCACTATCACCATTTAAATCAATAAAGAATTTTTCCACTATTATTATGGAAGCGTCCAAACTCCATATAGTCTTTTTCAACTGAAATTACTTTTTCAATCCTTTTCTCCCAGTCTTCTTCGGTAATATTAGATACTTCTTCTTTTATTAGTTTTATTACCTTCTTATCAAATTTTGGAAAATTATTTTTAAGCCTGATGTTTTGTTTCAATTTTTCCCAAATCAACTCCATGGAATTGAAAACACAAAAATAGGGGGGAAGTCTCAGTATGGTGTGTCCATACTTTTCAGCAATACTCTCAAGATCATACACTTTTTCAGATGTTTTTGTCTGTAAAACTTCACGTATTTGTTTTTTGGTATAGTAATCTTCAAAATACAAATTATTCTCCATTGAAA
>WOGO01005198.1:0-12626 GCA_015342085.1 Leptinotarsa defecta | reverse complement strand
ACTCTACTTGTTCTTCTAATATTCTATGATTTAGGTTTCATTAAATCGCACTACATATTAGTTATGGTTGATAATGAATTGAATTTGAAAATTGTTTAAAAAGTTTCTATCAATATACTAAAGTTATTTACAATAAAAAATTTCTGTTTAGCAGGCCTTTTTGTACTCTCACAATTTTATTTTGGCAAGCCTTGTTCATTTTGAACTACTCTACTTGTTCTTCTAATATTCTATGATTTAGGTTTCATTAAATCGCACTACATATTAGTTATGGTTGATAATGAATTGAATTTGAAAATTGTTTGTAATATCGCATGGAATATATGCATGCATATATGTGTTTCGAAGTACACTGCAATGATTGAAAAGTGATAAAAGGCCTTTTTACCTGTGTAGTTCGGTGTAAAATTTATAACTTCTCTTCATGATACTCCTTTTCGGAATCCGCACTTTTATGTAATTCACGTGGATTAACTGTTTTCCCCAATGACTATGTTTTTATGAATACATACAAGGTAATTATCCTCTTACTCTTTCCAATAGCACTTTATAATCATTATTTTACAAAACACAGTTTTGAGAAAATTATGGATTTATAGCCTAATCATTACACATATTAAGTACAACCTTTCTCCTCTCTAACAATTTTCCGCCTTTTCTTATCAACAAAAATCCTGAATGTGTCTGTTTTCTACCAACAATATTGAAAATTTTCTTAATAACTAATGTTTGACAATTTATTACAAACTGATTACTGAGTCTCGGAAAATACTATTGACATCTTATTTATCATTCCAGTAGTTGGTGTTTTTTCCCTCTTGAAATTGTTGAAGCATTATTTCATGTACTGAAATAGTTGTATGTCAAACTTCCTCAATGTTGTTATTATTTCAAATTATTAAAAATTACTTCAAATTTATTTTCCTTGTGTTATTTAATGGCTCTTCTAGTTTAATTACTATCCACTGACTTTTTTTTCTCTACATTTTTATTGCCAATTTCTCACATTCATTGATTGAAATTGATTCCTTGAATTCTATTGGTCAATTGAGCTGTCACATATTGAATTTTGTTTCACTATGTTTATTACAGGATGATCAACCAATTATCCCAATTGGATTCTGAAAATTCCCAACTGATATTCAAATTTTCCACTCGAAAACGAATTCTTCAGAACACATGTGTTGTGAACATAATGCAAAAACACGTTAATTTTAAATCCAAGGAGAACAAATCCTATCGTTACCTCAACTGTCATATTTCTCTATTGCAGGAAAAACGTCAGACGGCGTTTCGAGAATAACTTATACTAATTTATGGCAGTTCATGGAGAACACTTTCAGCATCTACTGTGAATTAAAGTAGTTTGCGATGATTGGATTATGTAATTTTTTTAATTGTTGTTCTTCGTGAATTGTTCACATTACCTTTCAAATAAAATGTGAAATGAAAAACGAAACAGTTGTTTTTCCTGCAATAGAGCGCCAAAATGAAAAGTTAAGTAGGGAACACTCACATGTCTGAATTCCTTATGGAATTACGTTTTCAATGCTGTGCATTGTGTAATTTTTTCAATTCGTGAATTGTTCACATTACCTTTCGAATAAAATGTGAATTGAAAAACGAAACAGTTGTTTTTCCTGCAATAGAGCGCCAAAATAAAAATTTAAGTAGCGAACACTCACATGTCTGAATTCCTTTAGTACCTAATCAAATTGTATGAGTAACCAAGGGGTGGGGAGAGAAGTATGACAGTTGAGGGAACGATTGGATTTGTCCCCCTTGGATTTGAAATTGACGTGTTTTTGCATTATGTATACAACACATGTGCTATGAAGAATTCGTTTTCGGTGTCGAGTTAAACCGAACCATAATTACAAATTTCGTCCGCCATTTTGGAGCCACCATCTTGATTTTTTGCATTGAAAAACAATTCGTAATTTCCGACCCTGAAAACCACCACTTATCAATTTTGAATCAAATCGGACCATAATTGCAGATATTGTCTGCCATTGTGAATCCGCCATCTTGTTTTCCCCCCTCCATAATGCATTTTCACCAAATTTATGTCAAAGTAGCTTGCGAATGAAGTATCATACTTTGGAATACGTAACAGTTTTTTTCCCGCAAGAAGGCGCCGTAAGGATTTTCCTGTAGTGCTTGTGTTTTGTCCTTAAAAAAAAGTTCAAAATTGTTTTGTGCACATTACTCGACCGTAGAAAAGCCTGGATTAAAAATTAATGGATCAAATCGCGGTTGGTTTTGAGAGTTGAAACCCTTGAATCAATCAGTCGTAATTTCGAGTTTAAAGTGATAATTTCGACTTTAAACTCAAAATTTTGACTTTGAACTCGACGTTTAGAAAATCAAGTCGTCGAGTTTTATTCAGTAAATTGACTTACAACTTACCACTTCTTTACTTCAATTGGATTTCCAAATTTTTTCTTCGCGATACATGAGACGGATCGTTATATTTACTGGCGGTGAACCAGGGGGGAAGGAAAGTGGCAAGAATAATTTACTCCGTCCGAAACTCGTCAGAAGGTATACGTTTCCGCCATATTTGCTACTTACTGGAGGCATTCGCTATTGAAAACCTAAACACACATGCAATCAACATGCGCTAACTTGAATGAAAAGTTCATCATATTGTCCTTATTTTCAAAAACTGTCATTGTCTCTTACGTACTAGGATGGAAGAGAAAATGAAAAAAAAAAATTCAAAACAGCTTGATGTGATGAGTTTTTGAGAAATTTAAATTTTATTACTTCAAAATAACTGGGGTTTGAAATGAATATCACTTTAAGTGTTCATGGATGATTACCAATTCAATTTATTTAGTTCACGCAAGATTTAAAGTTGGAAATAATTCAAATATCAATAAATGTCGAGATTCCTGTATTCGTTTATCGCTGGATCTCATAAATTGTTGAAAGTGATTCAGTTGTAGGAATTCTTCAGTTTTTTCTGTGACACATACACGCATATCTTCAACCGTGTTGAAACTATTAATAAGAATATAGAGTATGAATAAATTATGATTTTGAATGTATTAGAACTGAGGAAAGACTGAGTTTTGGTTAAGTAGAACATTTTGTCCCCGTAATTTTGAAATTGCCCTTCATTCTAGTATGGAAGTTTTGCTTATCGGAAACGCATAGAATTTTTTGAAAAATGGAGGTTTACTTATTTATAAAATGAAAATCGAAATCACTTAAATAATAAGGTTTACGACTTTGTATGCGAAAATAAAAAAAACATTGAATCCATATACTTTCGTCTTCAGGGGGAGATATTTACACATTCGTTTCATTACTGTAATTTTAACCCCATAGCGGATGCATCATTTAACATTAAATGGTTGTGATGTTTTGAAAGAGCTCTAAGTTTTCTTCAAAATGGCGCTTCGTTTTTAATATTTGAATTAAGCATCGCCGAATAATGAATTTTCAAACATTTTTCTGTACCTCGTATTTACAAATAAGTTCGAGAACAAAATATTGTTTTTTAACTAACAAACATCAGTCGAAAATACGATTTTATCTTCAATAAACTCGTTGATATGGATAGTTTGTCATTTCTGTGCTTTTTCTTTCTTTAGATGCGATATAAAATAGTTTATTCTATTGCAGAGAGAGCGGAACTTATTGAATTGTATTTTATAAACAATCAAATTTCAAGAGTAATTGCAACTTTCTTAAATGAGAGGCATGCAGACTGACAAATACATTATAGTTATTATATCCCAGAATTTGCAGCAGAATTTCTGCAAACTGGTTCGAGACAATAAACGATATATACGATAGCCGTTTAAAATTTTGTGAAATAATATCCGAGATAATTATTATTGATATTGGTTGTTTTAAAAGTTTTGTCTGTTTTCACGAGTCAACTTTAAACTGTAATATCCCAGTGAATTCAATTCAATCGAAATAAGGTCTATTTGAAACAGTGCACTTTTGCCAACGTAAAAGTCGATTAATTCCGTCAGCATAAAAATTGAGTGCTCAGGATTTGTTGAGTCGACGAAGGGTATTTTCGCCTTAACCTGATTGGCGAAGGTTCTATCGTTGAGGGAGTTATCGAAGTGTTAGAAAAGATGGTAGTCTGTTGGCGAGAGGTCTGGGGAGTATGTTGGAGGATCGGACTCCTGTTGACCAGTGCCGGCTGCTGCACCTGACGCAGTTTCCGGTATATTTCGTCAATTTACTCACAATAGGACTCCGTTGTGATGGTTTGGCCTGGTTGCAGAAGTTATAGTGAATCACTCCAGCCGCTGGTCACCATACACTACTCATGGTCTTTTTTTGGTGGATTTTCGCCTTTGGGAAGTGCGTGGATGACTCATCGGTGTCAAACCACTGTCCTGAACATCTCCTAGAGATTCCAATTTTCATCACAAGTGACGATCCGATCTAAAAGGATATTGAAAATGTTTACCAATGGAGTGTGAAAAATAAGTTACCATTCAATACGTCAAAATGTATTGTAATCGCTTGCACAAGAAAGAGGGATAAAATAGAGTATGCATATGAAATGGAAAATATCACGTTGGCACGAGTAAGTAATGTTGAAGATTTGGAGGTACGATATGACTCAACCCTGTCATTCAAAAATCACATTGAAATAGTAGTCTCTCAGGGTTTACGGAGTTTGGGTTTTGTTTTGAGGCAAATTAAAAATTTTAGAAATTACCAAACAGTCATCAGGATATATAACGCTCTGGTGAGACCCAAACTCGAATATTGTGCAGCGGTTTGGCACCCGTATCATTTTATATATAAAAATAATTTGGAAAAAATTCAAAATAGATTACTGCGGCTTTTATATTCTAAGAAATGCGGAGTCTACCCAGATTATAATTCTGTGAGAACTAATGATCTCAGGAAAAAATTTGAAATCTCGAGTTTAGAGAATAGAAGGTTCAAAGGTGGCCCTGAACGATCAATTTGCTTGATCAAACGATTGAGTCAATCGACTGACGCCCGCTTCAATCAACTGCAATCAGATCTTCAATCTTTTGATCAAAACCTTCTTCTCACCAGAAATGTGACCAGTGCACACTAGTTGTTCGTTCGCTGGTGGTTCATTTCGGTGAGCAATGGTTTCGAACTCGGATTTGGCCTTCCTCTCATTCACATTGGTTTTCCTCAAGCGGAAAAAAAATGGTGGTCTTGTTTCTGTTGTAATAGTCCTTGCTCTTCACTTTTCATAATTCCGGCAATCGCGATATAATTCAATCAACAGATTAATGAATTCCCGCTCAGAGTTTTCGGGAAGCTCACTTTCCAATCGATTGACTCAAGCTTTTGATCAAAATGATTGCCCGTCTAGGGCCTCCTATACATAATAATCGCAATATGTTACAAAATTTATAATAATTATCTTAACTGTCCCAAGTTACGTATAGTGTAATGAACCGAAGAAACCCTATCAAAATTATAAGATCAACCCCTTCTTTCGAAATTCCATTAGTCACCACCACTCAAGGTAGCCCCAATAATACACGAAGTCAGCTTTGTCCAACCCCCTAGAGAATTTTTACTGGTTTGAAAAATTATATATTAACTGACAATCAATAGATTCTCTGTCATATTGTTGGATTAGTTACTTTTTTATTTTTTTCTTATTACATAAGTATAGCTTTAGTTTCTTTTATTGTATACTGGCTATGAATGTACGATACATCTATAACGATTTTTTCATGTAATTAGATTACAGTTTGAGAATAAATAAATAAATTAATAAAACAAGATAGTTTTGGTTGTGCAAAAGCAAAGAAGAACAGACCTCGAAACATAACAATTTTTGCCGTTCGTTGGACACCCACTATTCGAAATTTTCCAATGTGTTTCAAACAATCCAAATGTGAGCTAACGCCCAGTTCTTTCACCATCCCACACACTGTTTGTGATAGGCCTGTATCCATCAAGGTTCTCAAATCCTCGTCATGTATTATTATAAGTTGACCACTTCGGGTCTCATCTTCGAGGCTAAAATCTCCGGAATGAAATTTCGCGAATCAACGTCCAACACCGCGTCCATTAACACGAACTAAGCGCTGCTAAATTGGCAGCGCTTTGGTTCGATTTTAATTTGTAGAGAAAAAGTTGCCGAAATTCGTTCAACGAAATCTATAATTTGGAAAAAAATTAACACCATCAATGTAAAGAGTACAAAATTCTCTATCGATACCACGATACAGTAGAATACATATATGTATATGTGGACCAACACCTGCGATGGAAAGAACACATCGACAACACAGTTAAGAGACTCAATAAGTTAGTTTATAGGTTCTATCAAATCAGAAATCTAAATAATAAAAAGCTTTTACTTACGATTTACAACTCACTCGCTGAATCTATTGAAGTACTGTATATGAGGTGGTCTTAGTAAAACATTACTACACGTTCTAGAGGTCATGTAAAATTCCATATCAAAAATAATTTTTAAGAAAAGTAGTAGGTGCTCAACTGAAGACCTTTACAAAGAAACTGAATTATTTGATGTAAGAAAACTATAGACCTATCAATGCATAATATGTATGCAAAAAACTTCATCACTCAGATACTTACAACACATGTACTAAATCTGAGCAGAAAACAAATGTTCCCCTTTGTAGACTAACACATACACAGAAATTTATATCATACTTCGGTCCAAAATTGTTAAACCTAGTCCCTATAGAAATCAGAGGCATTCCTAATAAAAGTTCAATCAAAACTGAAAGAATATGTGAACCAAAATTATAACAAACTGAAAACCGTATACGAACTCGAATAATAATTAGAAATACAAAATACAATAGTAACCATATTCTCTCTCCTTCACAATGAATTTAACTTTGTTTTTTCCTTCTTCCTACTCACCACTCACTATCTAAATAATTAATGTAATCCAGGTTGAAAACTACAACACAAGCATTGCTTAGGTTGCTTAGCCAGGCTTAGCCTGGACTCTTTTTTTTTCTAGTCTCTCAAGTTATCCAGTTTCAATTATGAATTCATATTGTAGATTATATTTACTGAGGCGTGACGTCATTCGCTCTGATTGGTGTCTCATTTTACATAGTCGATTGTCGTACCTTAGAATTTTATTTTACTGAAACCCTTTCATTGAAGTTGCGTCATTTTCAAGAACCCTGCTGATTTTTTGTTACTAAAACCATTAATTCGTCGAATTTTCAATACTGTCATCATGCCTATTACAATTCTGAATTGTACCCGTGCGAAGCCGGAAAGTGTCGCAGTGTCATATAAACTCAGTTATAAAAATGAAGGAAAATTATGAGAAAACTCTGTTCGATGGATACGGTTATCTGATAAATGAGATGGCTACTTAATAAATAATTCATCCGCATGCACGGTTTGAGTTCCTTATAAAATTATCTGATACGTTTTAATCGATTCTCCGTCTTATTTACCGTGTGCCATTTCCTTTTCAATGTGTGTGTCTACTTTGCATTCATTCGATATCCCAGAAGAGCAGAACATTTACGTAAATGATGGGAAAAACGTAATCCGATAACGGAATTTTGCGATAATTGATTCTCTTCTGATACAACTTATAGAGTTAATGGCGTTAGCAATTACTGGGTGAATTTTACGTATTAAATGACTGACAAGAGGCAGTGGCGTAGAAAGGCTAACTGACGTATCTATAAAATCATATTATTTTTAATTCGATACAAACAGACACATAAAGTGTCTGTTTACCATTTTTGACATCGCACAATTTTCAACTTTGTTATGATAAAGGAGGTGAGAGTTTCTATTTGAACTTTCACTCAAATAAACTTGAGAAACTTGCTATCAAGCAGATAAAAGTCTAAAGAAGGGAGCACGCAGTTTCGACGTTTATTATATATCTTTACAAATGGGGCAGGTGCGGTCCTGGCCATGATACAGTTCATGTCGACTGAATCTTGATTCTAATCGTTAGTAGAAGGAACAGTGGATGATACTAGAAGAGATAAACGAATGCAGGTATATATTTCGAGATGCTTTCATCACTATATTAATAATGGCGAAGTTGCCAATAACAAAAATTTAGTTTAGTACCAATTATTTAAAGAACCCTTACGAGTTACTATAATAGTTCAATAACGCTCTCATGACTCTGTTCCAAGTTATTTAGGTACTACTCGCGAGATAAAATTCGGTGCTATATATAGATTTCGTTTGAAATAATTTTTGTTACAAAATTAGTGATATGAAGTCGCAGATCATCTGTGCTTACTATTATACATCAGTTATCTTTAACTTGGGCTCTTTACGAAGTCAGCCAGGAACTTTCTCAAAAGCCTGCTAAATTTTAAAGGGTTATGTTTGTGTTCCTTTTGAAAAAAAACTTTCCATAATCAGTAACACAACAATTTGTACTGAAATTTGAAAAGAAAAGTGATGCCAAGTAAAAATGATTTTGGAATTCAGGTTCAGAAAGTAAAATTAATGCATTTGCAAGTTATTTTGAGATTGGGTATTATTGGTATTTAAAAACGCAGATCATTTTTCCAAAATATAATTTTATAACTTTAAATTCAAAATTTTTCCAATTAGAAATAATTGTTTGTATACATAAATACTTTCTATCGTCCCGCTGAAATCATTGAAGTTTGAACATTTAACCCATGAGAAGACAGAATATTAGACATCATATACGATTGTAAAAGTATGTTTTTGGTAACATATCTTTCAAAAATTCCATTTCTTGCCTTTTTTTTGTATAGTCAAAAATAAAAATAAATAGTTGCTGTATAATAATTTGAAGTGAAATGTTTCGCAATTTTTCTTGAACGTTTTTTCCTCAACTAGTATTATTGGATTGAATAAAAGTTTCTACAAGAACAATTCATTCAGGCCAGTCTCAACTTACCTGCACTGTACGTTAATGGACTAATACCTATCAGAAAACAATTACTTCCCTGGCTAGTATCACGAAGGGCGTTGAATCATATCCGACAGGTGACAGTGCAGGATTCTTCACTGAAGTTATTCCTGCATATGCTATTGGCGATACAACTGCCGTAATCGATTTTCAATTATAGGAACACACTTGCAGACCGGTTTCGGGCTGTTTGGCCACTTGTCAGTGCAAAGTAGTGTCTACATCAGCATAAAGTCGATGATTTTCTGTAATTCAAAATCGAATTCTTTCAGAGTCTCATCCCTCGAACTAAGTTGAAGCGAACGACAAAAAACATGTCTGTCATCGCCTCATCTGTCTGTGACCGAGGTAACCAACAGCATATCCGCCTGCCCGGTACAGCCTATTGGGCTGTACCGGGCAGGCGGTCCTCGATTGAAGACAAAATGTGAGTAACCAAGAAAAGTACAGTCCATTACCCTATAGTGTAGCTAAGTTGAGACTGTCCTGAACGAATTGTTCTTGTAGATAATTTGATTTATAGCCAGAATGCCCACTTACTTTATGTACTGGAATATTCTTCAAATCGTTTTGGAGAAAAACATGATATTTCTTTTCAACTAAGTAGGTAGTTACATCGAATAACGATACGGTTTTGCCGACTTTAAGACGATTAGGAATTAGGTTTTTTAACCTCATGCCACCTTTCTATATCGACCTTGACTGCAAAAAGTTTCAATTTTTCTCAATTCTTGGTTACACCCGTTACACCTTTTATCTATCTCATGAATCTACAGAACAATTCAATGAGAAGTTCTGTCAGTATTCGCCTAATAGGATAACAAGTCGGATTCTAATCTGAGCAGACTCATGAACGACATCAAAATGGACATTGTGTGTGTGCTGAACGTAATAAAAGAGACCCAGCTATCTTGATCCGGCAATACCGCTGTCTGAGAGGATTTTCAAAGCAGCTTATTGAAGAAAAAAAAACGAAAGAATTGGTGGCTTTGTGAATTTCGCATCGTTCCAGGTTTTTATATTTTTATTGAATACTATTGGTATTACACTATTTCGGGTAAATCTGCTACGAGACGTATGCCATATGAAAAACTTGGATTTATAAAACAAATATACGAAAGAACGTAGTAACAGATTAAAAAAGCTAATATCCTATCAGAAATTTTCCATATGCATGTTTCTTATGGTGGTTTCAGTAAGTATGTGAGTATAATGGACTATTTTCGAATCATTTTCCTATCTCGACACATTCTCATCCCTTGCTGAAAATATGTGCTAAATAATACGTCAATGTCGAAAATACTAATATTTGGTCCAAAAAATCACATAGATATTGTAAAAAAACAAATCAATATTAATATAGGCTCTAATGGATTGGAAATTGTGCAGGAAGCAAAAAATCTTTGGGTGACTATAGACAGTGATCTCCGATTTGATTCCCATGAGAATAAACCAATCCAGAAATCTTACTTTTAACTCAAGCTCATAAGTATACGGAAGCAACTTCTTCCAGGATCCAAAAAGTTCAAAATGCCTGTGTCTTGGGTGGCTGAAAATGTTAAATAGAAGGAAACATCAACTTGTATGCTTCGTTCATAAGTTATTGAGAAACCAATGTCCAGATTACCTCTACTCCAAAATTTACTCCATGTCACCATTACCACTGTAGAAACCTTCGTAACATCAATATGCTTACCCTCCCGCGTCACTCTCATATCCTGACGAACTGAAATCACTATCTACTTCTGCGTTTAAAAATAAAGCGAAAGCCATCCTTTTCGGTAAACAATGAATCTGCATGAATTGAGTCAAATTAATTAAATTAAACCTAAATTAATTATCTAATGCATTTTACATCATGTTTTTTTCAAATTAATTTACCTTTATATACTTTTGTCATATGATGTTAAAACCTAGATTAGAACCTAGTTTTAAGTTATGCTACTGTATCACTATTAATACACTCATGTATAAAAATATTCTTGGTTGAGTGGTAGAATAGCGTAAGCTGAACTCCGTCAAGACAAAAATAAAGACCATTTATTATTATTTTATTGTCAACAACCCTCTCTTTATTGTATATCAACGACTTACTGGAAAAAACCAGGAATCCAATATATTACTTTGTTAACGACAGCACACATGTCTCGTCATTCCATTTGGATTCCAGGGCATCGATTGCAGATGCACATCTTTACCGGTAACAGGAGGTTGCATATCTCAATGAGGATCTAAAGGTAACTAGGTTTAATTCGATGCTACGAAAACCCAGGCATCGGTTTTCTCCAAAAAGAATGTCCCCAACCTGATATAATAATGTCAGGACAGACAATTTCGCTTGCTGCTGCAATAAGTTTGTTGGGGATTAAAATGGACATCAATATGTCTTGGCATAATCATGTCGCTGGAATTGCGTCGCTGGATAACTGTGTGTCGAATAAACTCCCTGAGAACATTTTTCCTAATGAATTTAATCTCCAGCGATTCAAATCCAAAGTGAATCACTACTTTCGAACAGGCACCGCTCTTAGAGCACCTTAAGAATTGTCCTGTTGAGCTTGTGTTTAATCCTTGAAAAATTAAGCTTTGATAAAATGAACTGATACGATATATCAGGAATCTTAGATTATGAGCCTCAAAATATTTTCAGAATTGAAGTTCGATTTCAGATAAAATCAGATTGAATGAAACTTCGACACATTATTTTTGAAAATCATCCCCTCTTATCATCTATCTATTGCCAATCATAAAAAACAAGTGATAAGTAGCAATTTCGAAATCTAAACTAGCAAACTCTCCAGAAATATTCACGATCACAATTCATTTCAACTGTATCATTACCGGTTGTCCTTCTAATTATTTCACCCGTAATGCAACTACCCGCCCCCGCCCACAAATTCCTCGCCTGAATTATTGTTCGCTGAACATTTTCAAGGTTTAGGCGTTTCTGATATTCACCCAAGCCTAGGGTCAATCGGTGACATTCATTAGATATTTTCTCGCTCTTTGATCTTACATTCAAATAGGCGAATACATCGCTCACGTTGACCTTATAAGATCGGAATGTTAGGATAGATCCTCGAAATGAAGAGATATTAGAAAGTCTGTAGCGATTGAGCATCAATTTATCGGTTGCTAGTATATTGTTTCAGGAATAATTGTGTTTACACCAAGTTTGCGATGGAGAAACAGCGAGTTAATTATATGGTTTCTTCAGGTTCGTTCAGTATGCTTTCGTTGTGTTGGTGTGTATGAAATTATTCGAGCATGAAATGAAATTGGGTCAAACCAATGAATTTTTGTACAATTTCAAGATATCTTATTTTGGCTCCTACTCAATTTATGCACCATCTCCTCAAATCCTACTTCAACAATCATTTACAGAATGTATGTTTCAAAATCTAACATGAATATCACAGCTAGTGGTGTTCCACGGGGCTCCATTCTGTATTATATATTGTGAGCAATTTTCATAAATGATTTGTGTGGTGCCATCAATTGCAATAAGCTGATGATCGTAGATGATCAAACATTATTGGTGCATTGGAAATCAGTTGCCCCGCAACATTTCAAAGTACAAAATGATAACTTTTACAAAATCCTTCCTATTCTTAATCTAATCTAATGTATAAAAACGGATGTTTGTTGGTTGGTTAGTTGGTTGGTGGGTTGGTAAGTGATAAACTTCTACATTGCTCAACCGATCGTGAAGAAACTTGACATGTATAAGTAATTT
>WOGO01005197.1:0-12626 GCA_015342085.1 Leptinotarsa defecta | reverse complement strand
GTTCTTGGAAACTACTGTAAATGGAAAATGAGAGATCAATATTTTTCAAGATAATAGATTGGTTCAATCAACACCCAGTTACTGCCTAATGTTCTGGGGTAGCTCAAGCTACCTGAATCAGATATTCATATTCCAAAAAACTAATTGGAAGCACAATATCTAATAGCTTGTTATGATTAACACAGTCAAAAGCCCTGCTCAAGTCACATATAGAACTACAGCGGGGCACTCGCCTGAGTCAATAAATTCAATCAAGTCATCGTAGAAAGATAATAGGGCACTTTGAGTTGATTTACCACACCAGACACTATGCTGTATTGGAGCGGAATACTTTGTGAGACGATAAAATCGTTCAGACGTTCTAAAAATGCATACCTAAAAATCTGAGTTTGGATCTTGCATTTGAAAATGGTTTGAAATTTCCTAATGTTAATTATTCTTCATTTTTTTTGAATAGACAGATAGCCTAGAAGACAGAAACCTCCGATTTCCGAGGACTTCTTGTTCATCATTTTACGACTGCCGAAATCAAACAGTTCGCTCTCAATGAATGGCCTCAAAAATGAAGTGTGTGGATAGAAATCTATGGAATTAGTCCGGTTGTCTAGAAGCCATACCTTCGGAATTTTCCTCATCAGTGCTTGGGGGCCTCAGTGAAAAAATTCTTCAATTCAGTCACAATCTTTGCATGATCTTCTATCAACTGACCATCATTTAAGAACGAATAAAGTTATATCCTATTATATTCTATTCGATATTAATTCGGATGAACTCGATAAGTGAATAAAAAAGCTGATGTGATATGTTTTCTCTTCCAGGACAGAAATTTCAACCTTCCGAGGAACCTATGCGACTGTATTCCATGCAAAAATTTACGCTATTGAATTATGTGCGGAGAAATTGGAGGAATCCAACTTCACAGACAACTCAATAAAAATATTCCCAGGTAGTCAAGCGGCGTTGAAAGCTCTTGACTACTATCGAGCAACGTTTAAATTGAGAGCAAATTACCAAAAACGACTCTCCTCGATAAGAGGCCTTAACAGATTGTCTCTGGTCTGAATTCCTGGCCATACTGGCCTGAAAGGCAATGAGGCTGCTGACTTTTTTGCAAAGGAGGGTGCTGCAAGCAGCTTCATCGGACCAGAAGCTGTCATTGGCATCGCTTAAGGCTTTGCCAAACAAACATTAAACACCTGGATGGCAAGAAGATTTAATGCCTTCCGGCAGAATCTTCCAGGAGTGGCTCACAGCAAGGCGTTTATTCACCCGTCGAAACTTGATACCAAACAGCTGTTGGACTACAGCAGGGATGAACAGTACGATGTCTAACAGGCCTTCTCATAGGAAACTGTCATTTGAATAATCATATGCAGAGACTCGGACTGTTGGAAGACAGTGTATGTCGCCTCTATTTGGAAAATGATGAAACAACAGAGCACATAGTTTGTGCCTGCCCCGTTGAGGACCAAATCAGGTTTTTATAGTTTGGCACAGCCGTACTCTTACCATCTAACCTGAAAGACCACTCACCATACAAACTAATCGGCTTCGTTAAGAAGCTGGGTTTATTTGGTCGAGTGTGAATAGATGTGAGCCACAATAAACCCTTGCGGGTTGCGGTTGAGGGTCGAAGGGACCCACTCACTCAACTTCGTAGTGAGTAAAACCTAATACAAATCTTTATGAACATCAGTGCTGCTTGACGAAATTATACGGGAAAACAGTTATTGACTGGACTACTGGACTATATACCTACTTAGTTATATTTAACAATATGCTACTAATTTACTGCAGTTCTATCCCAACAACAAACCGTTATTTTTAACACCTCGACACGTGTTTCAATCACCAAGTGAACATCTTCAAAAGGAAAATGCAATCAGTTTTCATGTCTAAACACGTGTCGTGGTATTGAAAATGAAGGTTTGGTGTTGAGATTAAACTGACTTAGTCTTCCTGTTGAAGATGATCACTTGGTGATTGAAATACTTGTCGAGGTGTTAAAAATAATGGTTTGCTGTTGGGATGTAACTGTTTTAACCTTCCTCTTGAAGATAATCACTTGATAATTGAAACACATGTCGAGGTACTAACAATAACGGTTTGCTTTTGGGGTTTAACTGACCTAATCTTCTTAATCTTCCTTTTGAAGATGATCACTTGGTGATTGAAACACGTGTCGAGGTGTTAAAAGTAACGGTTGGGATAGAACTCCAGGAATATTCATTATTACACCAAAGGTTCCAAACAGTGCATCACAAATATAGTACTAATTCAATTGAATTCAAAACGTCGGCAAGAGTACAATTGTTTTTTTTTAATTGATCATGTTACCCAACCAACCCCTTTTTCAGAAGAATCATTGGATCACTAAGCTAGTTAACTCAATGATCAATGTCTTCTTAATTTTCAATTTAATTCCAAATGAGTTTCCACTTCCGACAAAATAAACCAACAATATATTAATCAGTCTTTTCAGCAACAAAATATCTGTTTTTTCAACTACTACTAGAACAAAAAAACGTACCATCTGGTGTCCTTTCATGGATAACCCTTTGAGCGCAGAGGGTGGGAACTGGAGGTTCTAATATTCTTCCATTTTGATTTTGAGCTGCGGAAATTGCGAAAAATCCGACTACAAGAATAAAAAGGCTGTTCATTTTGATCTGAAACAAAAAAGTATAATCGTTACTCGAATTCATGGCTCTTCCGTAATCTTAAGGTGGATATTTACGAAACTTTTTGTAATCATTCCAAACTTCAAATATTCGTATGCTGTATTCATATATCTGCAATACATTCTAGGTTAAATATGTTTGAAAGGTAGAGAAAGATACACGTAATTGTTTTAAATATGATTATTATTATTGAAAATTTCTAAAGGGAGATGAAATTAATTTTACAATAACATCTTAACAAACCTTAATTTAGAGGAAAACGAATGATTGAGTTAGTTTTTAGACGAGGTGAATATATAGAACAACTACTTTATGAGATGTTTGGAAGATAAAAATATCTTCAATCTCATGAAGGGTGTTCATATGGTAGAAGTTTATTAAATTGAGACAAGAAATAACCCTGCCATTTTCAACGACATATTTTAACGTCAGAAAAACTCTAATTTTGCAAAGAAGTGAAATCTAATTTACTGTATATTTCAAAAACGAATACCTATATGGAATGCCGTTCTTTTACACAAATATACCTACACGAGTATGTGAGAAAAATTAATTTTCATAGAATAAACCGTTCCCATCGATTCATAAACCGTAACTAATTCTGAACCTTCGCTCTACATTTTAACGTGTTGGTCACCCTCATACTCATTTTCGTTTTATCATTTTCATGCAATTCGATAATAACTTTCTATTCCTATAAATTGAATTTGGGTAGTTACAGTAACTTTCCTTCATTAGACTAACAATTTAATAGTTTCATTTATTATTTAATTATTATTTCAATTAACATTTCATTGATTTAATTCATTGGAGCTTAATTATTCATTCCCAATTAATGACTAACTACTCATTTTTTACGCAAAGGTTCTGGAAAACCTTTCTTTAGTTAAGATTGAAATTACTGTTACATAATTAAAAATTATAATTATTTTTTGAGTTTCGAAAACAAGAATTGGAAGAACAAGATAAATAAGAAGGTGAGAGGATGCAAGCAAGAGTCACAAAAATTCAGAAAAGAAATAGAATAAACAGAAAAAGAAAAACAAACATGGGTATGTTGTTTCAAGCAACAAGATGAAATGGATGCCAAATAACATTATTTAAAGTTGGGATTTTAATCAAATATGTGGATTTTCAATTTGTTTTAAACTAATACCCCTATAATTTATTACTTTCAAGGTAAACGAATCGTTTACCTTGAAAAATATTTGTTTTTCCTATTGTTGCATGCAGAACATGATCTCTTGAATTCATAATTTGAACTGAATTTTTAGTGGGAGGTAACATAATGAAACATGTTTGTGATTTCAGCTGAAACACAATTTCAGCAGGACAAAAACTGTTGAAACTCTGTAGAAAAAAATGTTTATACATTGACTGTTACTTTGTGATTTGGTTAACCAAAGAACGATCTCTCTATAGTCGCCTTCGAAGTGATTGAAAGCATCGAAACAACTTAGAGAAAGCATCTATTATCACTGGAGTTTTTTCCCAACACCAAACCGTTATTTTCAACACCTCGACACGTGTTTCGACCACCAAGTGATCACCTTCAAGAGGAAGATCAGTTTAGCTTGATTTTCCTCTTGAAGATGATCACTTGGTGATCGAAACACGTGTCAAGCTGTTAAAATAACGGTTTGGTGTTGGGAAAAACTACAGTAATATCAATTACTACACCAAAGGTTCCAAACAGTGCATCACAAGTAAAGCATCTATTATCATCAAAACTTGTCTATTGATAAATGGACCCATGAAATCTAAGTGCAATCTGCTCCAAACTTTTTTTGGTAACGGCCACGAATTCAGAATAGATTAGTGACATTTAGTCCCCTTTTTGGATTATAAGGATAACATTTAACATTTCTGGGGCGTGAACAACAACCAATAATAATTTGTTTTGAACAAACCAAACATTCTCGACATTCGTTATTCCTCGTATATTAAATAGAATTTCGGTTAAGTTTAGGACTTTATTGAATCCATCATCATGGCTCTAGAATAGAATAGTTTCTTAAGGAAACAGTGTACATGCCAATACATATTGCAAAGTGATACAGTTTTAACAAAACATGAGATTATGAGATTAGTTAAAACTATATTAATTCGCAATATGTATTGGCATGTATACTGTTTCCTTATGAAACTATTTTATTATAGAGCCCTGATGACGGATTCAATAAAGTCCGAAATGTTGGCAAAAACTGAATTGTTCATCTACGAAGAATTTTTATCCCTTTTCCAACTAATGAGCATTTGGAAACATACAATTTGAATCAACGAAAAGAGGTTTCAAAAATTGCTGTGAGAACTTCAAAAAATAAACATTTCGACTGGAGCTTTTGTTAATTGATCAGTGCTTCAATGTACCACCAGCTAATTTTAAAAAAATATCATAACCATTCATGGCAAACCAAATACTCACGTTTGATTTTTAAATTCAATTAAAATCGACACCTGCACAAAAACACTCGCAACAAACCTCATCCACAAACTAACATCGGCCCGATCTTTCTTCCGTATATATAGAAAGGTGGGGTTACAAGTTATGGCAGAAGGCAAATAACAATTACAAACACATACAACCTCGTCCTGCACCTTACCTTGACCTCCCAAGATCCGATATGATGTCCAAGAATCCCAAGAATGAGCGTTTTCAGTGAAAGCATATCATTGTTTATCAAGAAAAAATGTGGGCTTTCGTGAAAAGGGTGGCTGGGGTTCGGCTTATTGTTTTGGAGAAAATCGGCATTACCGGTGGGTGGTGTCTTGATTATAAATAGGTGTAAATTTTCTGTGTCACTTTCTCTCGTACGATGACGACTAATGAATTTCTTATTCATTAGGCTTGTACGGGGTGCTTGTACGACGTCGCTTGATGAGACGTTGATCGATCGACCGCGGTTATGTGCTTTCTTTTTTTGTGAAAGAATATATCGAATTCTGATACGAGAATGGGATCCATGGTGTCACAAGCTGATATTATCATAAGTACAAGCTATTCAACACTAATCAATTCGGATTCAGAAAATCAACCTCCACAGTAAGTGCGGTAAAAAAATTAATCGCAAACATAATAACTTGCTTTGAAATAGGAGAACACACTATTGCTGCTTTCGATTGCGTCTCTCATTCTATTCTACTGAAAAAATTAGATGACTATGGCATAAGAGGAACCTCCCTGTCTCTTTTTTCTTCATAACTGGCATACCAATATGTGTCATTTGATTCGAACAATGTATCCGACTTAAAACCAATTACATGTGGAGTACCCCAAGGCTCGGTTCTAGGGCTTCTTTTATTCATAATTTATATAAATGATCTCTTTTCCTTCATGTCACCTCATAATTGTTTTGCTTACGCCGATGATACTACTCTTACGACATCCGGAACAATCAAAGGTAATTTGGTGCGCGATATAAATCAATTTCAAAAGAATGCTGACATATGGTTCAAAATAAATAATCTAATGTCAAATGAAAATAAATCTCAACACATCATTTTTACATCAAACACTTCTTGTTTTTTTTTCTGATTGATTCGGTCGTTACTTGATGAAGATCCATAGTAATTTCAAAAAACTACACTTAACGATTTGATCTTCACAAAGTTTTGTCCATTTAATCTAGATTGAACATTCTAGATTAAATGGACAAAAATAGTATAATTTTTTTTTGTTTCAATCAGTAAAAAAATTGCGTGATATTCGCCGGGACCCCCCCTCTCTCCAACGTAAGATTAAATGAGATTTGACTCGACTTCCTCCCCCCCTAAAACACCTCACGTAATTTATGGACGCCCCTTTATTTCCAAAAGGCATTCACCCAATTACAGGAAATGTACAAAGTTGTTGATGAAAATATATGCAAAACAGTATAATTAGTTTTTAAAAAATTGCTACAACTAAAAGAAAAATAAGTAGAAATAGAAATATATCACAAGAAGCGAAAAAAACTATTCACAGTTAAAATGTTCTAGTGAGAGTACATTTTAAAATAAAACTTTGAGAACTGTGATTAATATTGCACATATCACATATTGAATTATAGTTATTACAAAGTATTGACACTGGTGTTTTCAAACTGTTATTTGTTCTGACAAGATCACAGTAAAATGTCGTTTGGTATCTAGAATTGAGGCATGGGGTGCAGAAGGTGATCATTTGTAAAAGATGGGCAAACGAGATCTTACTGTTTAGCAGTTTGTGAAGAAAGGAGATTGTGACAAAAAGTCGTCGTGTATTCAGAGATATTACATTAATATGATTCAGAAGGATAGAATAGTTGATTCCCCTCTGAGGATATATTCCTGTGACTTTGAAAGACAGATATTTAAAAAAAATTTTTTGAACAGCATCAATATGATGTATGTGGCAGTTGTGAATTGGATACCATATTAACACGCCGTATTCTAGTTTAGACCTCACATAGGCATTAAATAGTGTTATAATCGTATCAATATTCTTGAATTATCTGGTACTCCTCATAATAAAGCCCAACATTCGATTCGCTGATGAAATAGCCTGGTCTATGTGGGAAGTGAAAGTGAATTTATAATCAAAAGTGATTCCAAGATCTGTCATCTCATTTACTCGACTAACTGGAATGTTGTCAATAACATAAGAAAATTCTATTATATTCTTTTTTCTAGAAAATGATAAAATGTAACATTTCGATATGTTCAAACGTAAATGGTTCTTGGAACACCAAATTCTATCAATGAACACGTGCATAAAATCATTAAATTGAGAGCATACATTCTTAACGAATACAACTCAAAATACTCGGGCCATCACTAAGACACTCTCTTTTATTTGTATCTGTGCATGTACTATTGTATGCTATTTTTACCTCATTATGTATCAAGAAATAAACTCTTGTTAGAGAACTGTGAAGTTTCAAGAAACAATAAATTATTCATTTGACTATTCTATAGTTGTTACTGATAATGAAGGGTCGCCAATGAGACAAATTGCTCCAATTTGAAATGTGATGTGAAGCTCCCAAATCAATTTGGATGCTACCCCATAAATGAGGTATGTTCACGGGAATTTTAAATTTCATGGCTTAGGGGGATCTAATCATCATTCTTTTATGTTATTCACCTGCCCATGAAACATGATAAAATTTTCAGCTGCCGCAAAGGTTAGACGTGTTTTCACGAGACCGGCGATTTTCGTTTGTTGAAAAAAATGGATCAAAGAATTTGTATCAAAGAGTTTACGAGTCGTATAAGGGTTTCCAAGATGGCCATGCAAACCTTGAAGATGACGAACGCCCCAGCACATGAACAATCGTTATAAACGTGGAAAAAGTGAAAGAAATGGTTATGAACGATTTCCGAATCACAATTCGAAAAATCGTTCATGATGTTGGCATATCGATTGGCTTATGTCATGAAATTTGGATATGAAAGACGTTGCAGCAAAATTAAAATTGTTGAATTTTCTACACAAACGGAGCTGTTCTTCAATTTTATGGTATAATAAATCATGAATTCTTTCCATAAGGTCTAATGGTCAATAATCAGTACTACCTACAAGTTCGTAATACAACGGCATTTATGAGAAATAATTCGAAAAAGCGTACGGATTTGTAAAAAAACAATTCATTACTTTAGCACCATGATAAACGTTACAAACGTGAAAAAGTGAAAGAAATGGTTATGAACGATTTCCGAATCACAATCCGAAAAATCGTTCATGATGTTGGCATATCGATTGGCTTATGTCATGAAATTTGGATATCAAAGACGTTGCAGCAAAATCAAAATTGTTAAATTTTCTACACAAACGGAGGTGTTCTTCAATTTTATGGTATAATAAATCATGAATTCTTGCCATAAGGTCTAATGGTCAATAATCGGTACTACCTACAAGTTCGTAATACAACGGCATTTATGAGAAATAATCCGAAAAAGCATACGGATTTGTAAAAAAACAATTCATTACTTTAGCACCATGATATAGCTAATTACTCACTCTTCATTGCTTGTTCGTGATTTTTCTACCAAAAACAGTCCTGTAGTAAAGAGTAGTAACTTTCAAGCAATTTAAGTGGTGTAAGTGTACTTGTGATACACTGTTTGGAACCTTTGGTGTAGTAATTAATATTACTGGAGTTTAATCCCAACACCACCGTTTTTTCAACACCTCGACACGTGTTTCAATCACCAAGTGATCATCTTCAAGAGGAAGATTAAACTAAACTTCTTCAAGAGGAAGATTAAACTAAACAGTTTAAAAATCCTCTTGAAGATCATCACTTGGTGATTGAAACACATGTCGAGGTGTTGAAAATAACGGTTTGGTGTTGTAATTATTCTCCAGTAATATGATGTGTGTTTTCAGATAGAGATATGTTTGATGAAGGCGCTAGTGGGGGTAGGGGAGGAAGGTATATATTGTCTTGGCAACACGTCTAAAATGATTGCAGTGCTGACTATGAAATTTCATTTCTTCTGGTTAAAAATGCAGAGTTGGCGCTTCTAAAATATACACTATAACAACGTCCAGAGTGCACCAGATTAGGTCTAAATTTATCTAATGGTCCTGAATTCAATCACATGATTTTTGATGAATTTACAATTTTAAACCCCATATATGAGTAAATTATATCTGACTAAAATTTCTATCTGAGTATAACAGAAATATTCCTAATATTAAAAGTGGAGGTATGCACTGATTTTGTACTTCTGTAAATTTTTTGGATGATTTTCATAATATGATATATTAGTTTATCACAACACAGCTCATTGGCACCAAACTACTGATTACAGCTGACAAATGAAATTTAATCATTGACTATCTTGGAACGTTCTCCTTTACTGCAAATGAATTCAACAATGTTAGATGTTTGTTGTATACTTGTTCATGATATTTCAATCCTTATCTAAACGTGTTTTAAATTCGCTTCTGATTCATTGAAATTGCACCGTTTTGGAATCTGATCAGAATGTGGATTTTTGAAAGAATAAACATACGAGATTTTTGAGAAATTGGAAATGTATTAAAGATCTTTCTAAAGAATAATGTAAGGTTCCAACATCAAAATAGATAAAATTGTTTTGAATTTGATGACTACCTTAGTAAACAATTGATGTGATGTAACAGTGGTAGAGATAAGGGGTTATGACTTTCATCTTAAATGAGATAATAAGTGAAGTTTATATTCATAACAGTGGTAGAGATAAGGGGTAATGACTTTCATCTCAAATGAGATAATAAGTTATATTCATAATTTTACATAAAAAATGAGGCATTTCGATTTGAATTAATGCACATTGTAAATAACTTAAATACTTACTATTGAAGGATTCGCATTTGCCATTACTAAAAAAATTCCTGCTATATCTGAACTGGAAATCCACATTTTTGAACCATTCAGAACATAGTCAGAACCATCTTTTTTAGCTGTTGTTTTCAAGGAGAATGCGTCTGATCCCGAAGAAGCTTCCGATAAAGCAAAACTAGCCACCTGAAGGTAATAATAGTCATTGAGTATAGAATTTGAAACCTAAACAGGCTGAATAGTTTTTCATGTAACCAATTGATTTGATTTGTGAAAACTCTAAAATGTATTGGTAAATTTTAGTTAAATTTTGGATGCAAGATTTTGATTTTTGCACATTTCAGTGAAATAAAAGCTGGCGCAACTCAAAAAGAAGCATTTTGCAATTTTTCAATTCCAGTAAACTGACGCGGATAGATAAATAAATTAAATAAATTAATGTTATTTTATATTCCTGTAAAATGTAGATAGGAGTATTTCACTGGACAGATGAAAAAATGAACCATTTATCACTTCATTATTCAAAGTATTCTCTGAAAATTCAAAAATCATTTATAAGTTCCATATTAGAATAACTACTTTCCTGATTACCATCTTACTATGAGCCGTCAACTTACTGTATCTGTTGCTAATCGTTTTAAGTATATTTCTTTCTGTTCTCTAGTTCCTAGTTTCATTATCACAGCATTTATGAGAGTATTTTGTATATCAACTGGTACTGACACGGCAGGATCGACTTTGGCTAATTCTTCAATCGTTACAATGGTGGTCATAAAATTGCATCCTGCTCCGCCGTACTCCGGATCTATTTCTATCCCAAATAACTGAAAAAAAAAATTATACTAATTATGCTCCAAGAACGGAATACGTATTGTTCATTGTTCACATTTCAAAATACGGTTAGACATATGAATATCTGTATATAACCTGACCAAAGCATTTTGAATGAATTTTGACGTCACTTCATATGATGTTATCTTTAGAAAAACTAACGAGTCTTTCTCTCACAAACAACCAAAACATCTTACTATTGAAAGATTTCGTGGACCAGTTTCATTGTATCTGTTATTTTTCAGAATGATTCGAACCTTCAGGAGTACAAAATCGAAACTCCTGATGATGTCAATCACTCATACCGTTGAAACTCGAGAAACTTAGTCGAAGTAGAACAGTGGTCAATAATCCCAAGAAACGAGAAATCTATTACAGGTCTAGAAAAATATTTAAAAAATTTTACAATTTGGTTATGATTTTTCTACAAGCATGTAAGTGATATTTTATTTGATTATTTTCTTTAAAGTAATTTCATTTAGGCGCTGTTGTCATAGCTTCATTGCAGAATCTGAATAGTATAAAAATATTCCGTTCGATCTCAGCACCAAATGAAAATCATCAACAGACTTTAATTAATGAATCACTCAAATACAACAAGGGGTATAAATATTTTCTAGCATGAAAAACTCAACAATTTGAAATACATTTCTAAATTGTTTTCAACAAAACAATTTATTCAAATAGAATAAGCATTCACAGAAGTTTCATAAACTAGAGCCTTCAGATAAATATAAATCTAGAGGATTCGTATCGCAACTGTGGGATGGCTAATTTTGAGGTCCTGCACGTTCAATTTAGTATTTAGGATAGGTGCTGGCGAGCAAGAACACTAAATGAGCTGGAAGTCTGTCGTGCATAAGCCACATATTGACAAATATGGGTACTTCTTTTCTTAAGATGGGTACTTCTATTAAGATGATCTCGCAAAAAGTCCGTGTACAATTCACCTGTTAGTCTTGCTGGTCTATTAGATAGTCACCAATAAGTCAATGACAATTGTTACTGAAAATGACTTTCATAAATTTCATAATAGCGTATCGTGTAAAATTTTCCTTGTCCACGAATAATATGTATTTGGTAAAAAAATATTATTCTGTGCCATTCTTTGTTTGAACCACCTGGTTTGATCCCACTGAGCGGAGTCTTGTAAGATGTGGTCAGTGTTGAAAAGGCAATTCAGGATGCTTGCAAGATACAAATGTCTAAGACAAAATATATTTTCTATCTGAAAGCAGACAAAGGCAATAAGGTTGTGATATTGGACAAGTTAGATTACTTTGAGAGAATCGATAATTTAATTGCGAACGGTCCCTGTAATGAATTACCAAAGATCCCATTGCTTACAATAATTTCTGAAGTGAAAAACACACTCAAGAAGTGTCAAAATTTCATCACACTGACTTTGAACAGGAGTTTACAGATTTCTAATCCTACTGTTCCTAAAATCTACAGTCTACCAAAAATTAACAAGCTTGCTAAGTCGGTGCGAGCGTCTCTGCCATAAATTCACCGACTAATAAAATTTCTAAATGGTTTTAACCAGTTTGAAACTTTCTCAATCCCACAACTGAGTTTAATTGTTGTCAATTCACATGATTTTATGAAGAAAGTTAAGGATGTGGAGTTGCGAGATGGATAGATTTTAGTAATATTTGATTTATCCTCGTTGTTTCCAAGTGTCCCTATACCTAAAACTATTGATTATTTGAGGGAGAAGTAATCGAAGACTACATGCAATTAACAAAAATCTGCCTGGAACAAAATTGCTTCTGGTTCAACAACTGTTTCTTCAGACAGCATGAAGACACGGCAACGGAAAACC
>WOGO01005196.1:0-12627 GCA_015342085.1 Leptinotarsa defecta | reverse complement strand
TCCATACACCACACCCTTCAAGGTCACATCACCTTGACTTCACCAAACAACAACCAATAAAAAAGCAATTAATACGTCATAGTGGTGGGGGGAGGCTTAGAACCGGCTCAAATCTCCTACTGGCGTTGCCGTGGAGCAGTATCAGACCTCTTCTGTTGACCACTTCCGTCTGCTGCTGACGTAATTTTCAGTTCATTTCCTCACAATATGACTCAGCTGTGACGGTTTGATCCGGTTGCAGAAAGTTATAGTGAATCACACCAGATGCTGACCACCATACCGTAACCATGATGTTTTTTGATGGTTTTTCGCCTTGGGAAGTGTTTGGGTGGTTCATTGCCAATGAGACAACAATTGGTCAAATTCAAACTCAAATTATTTATTGTTGTATTTAAAAACTCGTCAAGAGTTTAAAAACATCTTTCTAACAGAAACGATTTTAATTTTTTTAAACAACGAAAGGCTGCATATTGACCTCAATTTATTTCGTTAGCAGTTGTAAATTCTAGGTTCTATACATTTTGGTGCATTTTGAGTTATCTTATACTTGGCCGCTCTAACGTGTTTTGCTTTTGCCGAGTATTTTTATCATGAATATCACTACTGATAATGAAGGCATTACTGTTAGTGAAAACATAAAGCGGCAACTCATAGATATATAGTCCAACCAGAGTTAAAATTTCGTGTGTAATGAAAATCTTTCTGCATGAATACTGCCGAGGAACGTTGAACAAACAGCTTAGGATATCTTTTTGTTGGAAGAATACATTTTTGCTCATTGCAGAGTTGCCCCGCAGACATACACCATAGCACAACCTGGATTCGACCTAGGTATGATAAACAGCCATAAGTTGTTTAATGTTGAGAACATTTGTCAAGTTAATGACAAGACAGGTTAATGAGCTTAATTTTGAAACTAGCTGATCACAGTGCTCATTTCAAGAAAGACTTTCATCCATTTGAATACCTATGAATTTAACAGCATCATGGGTGTTTCTCGAAATAGAGTCATTAACAATCACCTGAATATCATCGGTTTTATTCTGATAGTTGTGAAAGCAGATTAACTGAGTTTTTTTCACATGGCAAAACAGTTCGTGACTATTGAAATAGAAATAGAATAGAAATTATGGATCTAGTGAAACTAGACTAATTTGTACTAATTTTTCGGTCTGTTTTGGCAGCGCTTTGGTTCAAATTGTATTCGTAGAGAAAAAATTGCCGAAAATCGTTTAACGACATCATATAGGTAATAATCAGCTGAAAAGAGGAAAAATATTAAGATTTAGAAAAAATTAACACTATCAATGTATAGAGTACAACATTCTTTATCGATCATTATAATACTACTATACGGTATAACTTGTTATTTACTTGTGATGCACTGTTTAGAACCTTTGGTGTAGTAATGAATATTATTGGGGGTTTTTCCCAACACTAAACCGTTATTTAAACAACTCGATCCGTGTTTTGATCACCAAGTGATCATTTTCAAGAGAAAGATTAATATTCCACTTGAACTTGTTATTGTTTAAATCGTATAAACTTTTTGCTCACGACAATAAATCACACGTATTATTTCAGTTATTTCACAACCGATTTTCGAGCAGGAAAATCCTTTTATTATTTTGAAACACACCCGCATTGTTAGCGTGTCATAACAACGCTTGTTGACAAATTCCTCTTAGGCTCCAGACAGTCATCAAATCTATTATCGTACCGTTACCGTAAACCCACGTTTTAATTATTATTTCGGAGCTTTCTAAGAGGTCCAGGTTAAGTGCGCCGTTAAAGAAATAAATTTGCATAAAACGCCCATCGCGCTTCAATGGAATCTCGGATTACGAAAATGATCGCCATTTCTTCCAGAATTGCGCTGCAGAGTAATGTTTTTTTGTGCAATTTTTCTTGCTGGTGTACATCAGAATGAAATTTCACCCGTAACATAACGATCGCTTGCTCCTCATGTAGCTAAAAATAGCCATATTTGAAAGATGCATTCTCTAGAAGGCTGCTGAAGAAGTGTGTCTCTTAATTGAAACTGTGATATTAATAGAACCGACAATGGAAAAAGGTCTAAAGTCTCCTGATGAAGAGATGAATTCATCGTTATTCTGAGTATTAATCAACGAAAACATTTTGTTAGTTGAAACTATTAATGTTTATATTTCAACTTTCGGAGTCGAATGTGTAATATTCTGAAATTGGGTGTGCTCATTATCAAAATACTGACTGGAGTTTTTCACATTGGAATTATAATAGTTATCTGGGCCTGCTACAAAAAAAGCATTACTACTGCAATATACAAGGAGGATCAATTTGAAGACTGAAGAAATTAGGGGATTGAAATTCTTAGTCAGGCCCCATTAGTGGTTTCGATGAATATTGAGAGTAGTATGGGAATGACTCGAAACACATGCCAAGACACATATCATCGACTTTATGTAAATATAGGTATTGAACCAGCTGTGGTTATACCAAAATCATTTGTCCAGAACAGACCAAGAACAAAAAGTAACAATGAGTAATGGAAATATATGTTTAAACAGTTCGAGAGAAAAATAGAAAGCAATGCTTCAACAGAATATGAGTTGTCTCACAATAACAAGACTAGTCAGTGTACACGTGGAGGACACCTGAACAAAAAAAAGGAGTTGTACTAACTAGTACAGGAAACAAGTATTTTAGAATAAGGTGTCATGAAAATTGGGAGAAAAAGTAAATGAGCCGTAGAACCCGCATTGTTTTCAAGTGACTTTATTCAAATGGAAAAGTCAGCCGGTTCCCAAGCAGTCAAAAAAGCTTTCAAAGATACCGTTTCCGGGTTCCAAGTTGATTGGAGTGAATAGTTGCAAAGCGCCAATTAGAAGAGACTGAAAGCTTTAAAATTAGGCAACCACGTAGCATTCGCACTGCCGACTCTTCAGCCAAGGAAGCGGCTGGACTAAGAATTTTAGGACCCAGTAACACCTACGGCCTGATGACTTCGACAATTGCGGAATAAGCCAAATGTTACACCCATGCTTAATCCCTAAAGAGATGGGATCGAACCAAATGATACAATTTTGCCAGCATCGCCCTGGGCGATCCTGGGAAGCTGGCGCCGCGAAGAAATATCTGACGATGACCAGGAAAAATCTACGCTTAACAGTAGAATTTCTGACTGGCCACTGTCTATTATGGAAACACCTCCATAATATGGGGCCAGTGGACACACCTTTATGCAGGATGCGTGAACAGGAAGATGAGACTGTCAGGCATGTTCTGTGCGAGTGCCCGGATAATCAATAAGATAGTGTGTGTTCGGCGAGTCTTGACCTACACCTGGCGATATAAAGGAGATGTCTCTCAGTGTCCTGTCCATCTTCCTGGAAAGGACAGGATGGATGATGACCTAGGAGGACAACTCGGGTGGATGTACAACCTACTCTACAGATACAAATACAGAGCAATGAAAGCTAAAGTCGTATGCTTTTGAATGTGAGGTTTCTTGAAATTATAAGTAAGTCTCATAGTCGCCAACTTGTTGTGGCTACTAGATAATAAGGGAATCAAACACAATATTCCATCCTCTGACCCGGCACTTTTCTGTAGGCTTTTGAAAAACCAAACATTTCGAACTCATCAAATCTCTCATCAAAGCAGACCAATGAAAATCCATCCAACAATTTGTTATAAATCAAGACTTTCTGTTTTGAAGATAATCATGAGACAAATTCGTCTTAATACCAAAGAATGCGAAATAAAATCACAAGCTGTATATCAATAATTCATTTCGATAGCCGTTCCTTATTTTCATAAAGGAAATTGCTTGACGCCTATTATGAATTTAAAGTACCTACAGTCTGCTTGACAAGCTAACCACATATTTCATCATTATTACAAACATATTTCATTGTCATACATCTTATTTGTGTAAACATTGATAATCTGTATTAGAAACTAAATCTTTATGCGAAATGACTACCAGCAAATGAAAATTAAAGTTTGACCCTGACCGGAAGAATCAGCGTCATTGTTTAATGTGTATTGAATCATTACAAGCGAACTTGTTTTGTCCTCAAATGTCAATGAACCGTTTATGGTCACTACTAAGTACCCATTTTCATTCATTTCACATGTTAGTTGTATCTATGAACTAGCATGACTTTTGATATCGTGAACTTTTTGATTTTGAATTTTATACTGAATAAAATTTCCCGAATATCTCAGTACAACACTAACTTTTCAAATTTTATTATTTATTGACGCTGATAATTATAATGACCAATGTTTTTTATGAAAAATACTTACAAAATATTATTAGGTACAAACATTTATTCTATAATGTTCTATCATTTGAAATTTCAATGAATTTAAGGAATATCTTCGTATTCCTTGACACACTCATTATGAGAAGAACATATAAACTATTTAAATATGAAAAAACGCATGATAGCACAACCACTGAATTTTTATGTTTATGTTTTGGCCATAATTTTGTTCTTTATTCCAGAATTTTTTGCTCTTCATTCAACGGAGGTATCGTGAGTTCTGCTAGCTTAACATTAGGATTGCAGAAGACAACCACAGAATCGGGCTATGTTATACTTTCAGGATCATTTTAGGCTCATATTGCCACTGATTTTCAGTGGGTCCTGCTAGTCATTAAAAGCGCTATATAATCCTTTTGAGATATAACAAAATAATTCACTACATATTTGTTCTTCTTTCGTAGGTTAACAGAAAAATACTTAATGGCATATGCCTATCTTTTAAAGATAGCTTACTATAGGTACCAATATTGAAATTGAAAATGATGGCAACACATAAATTGCTACTTGAAGAGCTATTTAGACTTACACGATAAACCTTATCAAATCACTACATTAAGCATTTCATTCACATACATACAATTTAAATTATTATCTTGGGAGTTATCGTAAAAGACATGCTAACGTTTCGAATAGGTTGAACTAAATTCAAGCAGCCTCACGCATACACCCCCGATGCGACACACGTGATTAAGAAAAGTTACAATTGCCTCATTTTAGTTTAACTTAGTGATCCACTTCGAAGGGCGAGGTTGTATTTTTGTTTTGTATTTTCTGTAGGTACTTAACTATGTTAAAACTGTTAGTTGTCCAACCCTACGACGGCCGTATCAAAATAAAATAGTACAGAACATTGGTTCTAGTTCCATTAGAAATATAAATTCAATCGATAAAGATAACCTGAAGCTAGAGAAAGTTCAAAAGTTCCAGTTGGATAACACCAACCAATAAGGCAATCCATTTGAAAAGGAAATGGCTTCACAAGTGAAAAATTGACACCTATTTTGTGAAAATGTCTCTATCCATTATAAGCGGTTGACATTTAGCTTCAATGTCTTTTCCTTTACAAACGCCACTGGGAGTATTAACCTTTACAAGAGCTGAATGTTGTAACTGAATGACACGACGAAATTGTTATAACTTGTATTACTTAACAGAACACACTGGATACGCCAATTCATAAATTTCAAACATCGAGAAATTGTTTCTCTGACCAATATGATATACCATTTTTGATTATTCAGTTTGAATATCGTGTTTGTCAGTCCATATATAACTTATAGGTAACACAACCGTATTGACTGGTTTTCGTTTCGTCGAAATTAGTTGTAATTCAAATTACACTGGCAAAATTGTTATACGATTTTTAATTTTCAGTAATGTTATCTAACAGGGATATATAAAAAAAGTAACTCGAGAGGAGGCTACAAGAATACAATATAGTAAAAATCGATGAAATTCAAAACAGGAAAACTTAAACACATTATGAAGGAATATCTATCAATTTTAATTAACACCCCAATGATTTTAGCAATTTTTCTATTGGAAATTGTACCAGAACAATATATGTTGATTAAAATTTGTGGTATGCCTCCATAAATAATATTTGAATGAACCAAACCCGTGATCTGTTAAAACAAAATGGGCATTCATTTCAAAAATTTATAATGTACCTAAATAATCCCAACGGTGTTCCTCAAAATGTTTTGGTTTTTCATTCAAGCAAATAGCCGCAATAATCATTTTGTATCAAGATCCCAATCTGACTGGTTCTGATTTGTATTTTCGAGGGTCAGGCTCAATGTGTCTTGAATACTTCATGATTTCGTTAAACATTCAGTAATGATTAAATCGAAAAAATGTTTCTTGATCATAAACGGAATAACTTATGATGAAATGGAGTTTTTCATTATTACTTATTATTACTTGAATAAAAATGACATTTCGATTTGATATGCTTTTTAAAATTCATGAGGATTTAATAATCCCCCAGGGATATTTAAAAATTTAATGTTTCAAATGTCGCCGTTCGTGGGTGGCGACAGATGGTTAACGGAACCATAGATAGTTTTTTTATTTTGTGAAAAATGTGCATCTATTTGAAGAAACTCAAACCCTTCATACATCATATTTTCCATAAAAAATAATTGAACTGAATAAGGCCCATTAGCAAAATTGTTTTTCCATTACCTCATGCCTGGCTGAATTTTCACTTCATCATTTGGTTGTTATGCAAACGTCTTTCTTTGATTGTCACTTCTAGATAATTTACTTAGAAGACATTATTAGTTTTATTTTAATCTGGTCCGGTTTTATATTTAGGTCAACATAACTGCCATTAATTTCCAACTTCACCTTAGAAGCCAAAAAAAATTTCCTAACCACATCGAGAGATATAGAAATTTAAGATTTTTAGGTTAGAATTCAATGGGCAGAGCTTAACTTAAAAAAATCCTTGGAGTGAAGAAATCTGATTAAACTTATCATTAAATATCAGTTCGACAGTGGTGCAAGATGATATTGCAAAGCCTACTTTATTTTGTTTACTACATTAATCAAAATGGTTTATTCACAATGATCATGTTCACGATCAGGTGATCATATACTTATTCAAAGAAACACACTTAATCTCGACTTTAGTTCTGTTTTTTTAAATATCAAACTGTTAATAATATTAAAACTGAAAATAAATTAACACCGTTTTGTCATTTTACAGCTGGTAAATGAAAGACATTTTAACCGGTCACAAAAATATATGTTAAAAGGTATCATTTTTAGTATATTTAGTAAGTTTTACTTTCAAAAATGTAAGCAGCCGTCCCTGTATAAGTTTTATATTCGTTATAAGAATCTGAAAAAAACATCTCCAGTTTTCCCCACGAAATCAGCTTTGGAATAACTCATAATGTAAGAAATAAATTAGTAAACAGACTTTATCATTGTCAAATAAAAAGTATTTTTTGAGTGAATCCTGTTATGGTGCTGCATGTTTCATAAAAAAATTACGTGAATATGTTTATTTCTCAGGATTTTTCTGCATAGCCTGAGAAAATTACACATGAAATTGCGATGAAATAATGGCATACTACCTTGATCATATCCAAGTTACACATTGTTTACCACTACACTAACCACCTGAACCACAATTATTTTCAACTACAAAAAATTGCTCAGAACTCACTGAGTGTTCCACTGGGTATGTACACATTGCCTGAGGGTGTCCTCACTAGGCAAGACGGCTCGAAATCTTGTGCGGAGTCTGAGAGGGGCGCCGAGGCCAGTCTTCCGTTCAGTCGACTCATTGTTGGATTTCTCGGAGGTACATCAGGGGGGCGAGGAATTCCGTCTAGCAGGCAACCTGTATAAATGAAAAAGTCATTATTGTGTCGACTTTAAAAAACAATTATCGAAACAAATACGTTGGTGGTGTGGAATTTCACTCGAGGCTTTCGGTGGCAACGCGTGACGTACAAGTGATCTGAACTTAGAAAATCACCGCCCGACAGTCCTCATGATTTATTTCTCCGGAATAAATTGATTGTCATCAAAGAAAGAGAATAGGTTTTACAAATATTCAAACCTGATTCATACAAGACCAACTTCATCCTGATTAATATTACTGGAGTTTTTTCCCAACACCAAACCTTTATTTTAACACCTCGACACGTGTTTCGATCATCAAGTGGTCATCTTCAAGAGGAAGTTCAAGTTCATCCTGATTAATCAAGATCAATTTGCTTTTTTCAGTACCACTGCAAAAAAGTCATACCTGATTCATACTCAAGAATAATTTCTAAGGACACTGTCCAGTTGTGAGAGGATTTTATGAGCGACATATCAAAGTAGCACTTTCTGATATTGGATCGTAAATGCTTTGGTTTTGGGCTTTGCTTTCATCTGGTTGGTCACAAATCGATCCATGGAAAAGAGAAAATTGAAATGATCCTGTTTCGAACCATAAAGAAAAATTTAGATAACTTAATAGAGTACTTATATTTTTCTTTCATTAAAGACTGTGTCCAAGACAGAGAGGCTTAGACTTTTCAAGCCTATTGCTCCTACGCCAAAACGATACACAGACCTTTCAATTAAGAATAATGTTGTTATCATAAGCACTCTTATATCTGAGTGAGATAATCTAAAAAAAGAAAGAAACACAGAGGAAAAACAAAGGGATATAGGAACAAAAAAGGAAATAGATCTCCCCGTATAAGTTAGGGTGACACAATAGGGATAGCTATTTTGCTGTTTAAGAAAGAAATAACTCCTGGAGATAAACATTTTTCTTAAGTATTTTTAGCATGGATAATGAGAAGGATATATTGTATAGGATAATTTTGATATAATCCACAAAAAAATGAATCGTCAACATAGTTGAGGAAGAAAAAACATTTGATATAAACAAGAACATTTAAAATTTCTTGAAGCAAGAAGAAATATTTTATTCAAACAAATTTAAAATCATCGATAACATTAATATCATGTTTGGAAATTGTATTAGAAGTAACCAATAAACAGACAAATAAACAAAAATAGCACTCTATTTGGAATGATAAGTGCAATCTAAAATAGATAACAGGCCAGCCCGATCAAAAGTGTGTCCATATCTACCCTCTGATAACTCATTATTTCTTATTCATAAGATACAGTCAGTATAAATTACGCATAGGAGTTTAAAAACAATATCTATCCAGGATTTCATTAAATTCCGACATTGAAAAAACAATAAAAACTGAATTCTTCTTAATTTATGTGAACATGCTTTCAGATATATTTGAATACGAGGTATCTATCTATATCGCACAGCTGCGGCCTGAATAATTCAGAAATATAACTTTTCCATATTCTAGAAAACTTTACAGTTTTTTCAAAAGGAATTTCTTTGACATTTTTGGAAAATTTGCCAAAATAATTATGGGGTGAAATTAGGAAACATCAGAGGAGTTGTAATTTTTGAGAATGTTATTATTTTCCTTTAAATAAGCTGGACTTTTGAAATTATTTAGTATCAACGATTTCTATTATCAATGATATCTTCTCTTACAATATTAAAATGTACTGGACGAAAATGAAATACATTCTGGAAAACTATACTTTTTCGTTATATGATTTTTCAGTTTCTTTATCACAGAAGTGCTATTCATATACTCATTATTGTTATCAAAGAGGTGAGACAGGTTTTTTTATATTAAATTTGAATAATCTATAGTATCTATTCCAGAAATCTTTGAGGTTCTTTAAACTGAAAACATTGTTTTTTCCGTTTTCTCTCATTTGTTAGGGAAGTTATGTAATTCTATTTAATGATTCAACCATGATTTCATTTTCTTTTTCAACATTTTGTATGTGTGCAATCCCTAACTTTCATCATTAGTTTTAAACTCTATTTCAAATAAGTAAAGATGTTTAAGAAATTTTAATGGTTTTATAACGTTCCTACCACATTGTGATATCATCAATTATGTTATTGAGGTCATATAATATTTTTCAATTCATTGAATACGGATATGACAAAAAATATTGTGTAATTCATAGTTTTATATGTTTACATTTCACTAGTCAGTGGTCTAAAAGTACAACCATATGTGTTACGCAAACTTGATCTTCTAAATTTCTGTCTTGAGTTATCACAGTATCTAATAATGTTATAGATATGTTTTTATAGGAGTGGTTTCATTAATATTAGACTCATAAATCAATATTTGGATATCGTCCAAACTATGTATCGTGCTCAGAAAAGTAGCTGCTGAATTTTCTGAAGCACAGATGGTTTTATTAGGTCTTCTACATAACTTACTTCCTTCCACGAAAAACATGGTACCTGTACATACTTTTGTTCTAAATATTATTTTCATCTGAGATTTCCACAATTTAGGAGAAAATTTTTCACACAAGCGAGTTCTTGAGGGAATTGAATACGTGACAACTGGATATATGTGAAAAAACGAAAGCCGTTATTATTATTACTATTTTTATTATTATATTCAAAGCTTAATCCTTTAAAATCGTCGCTAATTTATTTGTCGTTATATTTTCACTTGACTGATCCCTTCTAAAATTATTGCAATAATTCATATTAAGGCTTTTCATACAAATTGTTTTTCTGTGAACTGATAACTGAAACGTCAAAATCGATATTAAACTGAAATGTATCCGTAGCAACGCAAAAGATGGAAAAGAGCCCATAGAATTTGTTTCAGTTTTTGTTCTGATTGGTTGTATTTAAGCACATCATATTTATCATCGTCATTGCCGTTCAATTTCTTCGGATTACAGTCGAAGCTTGCGCTTTCAACATCCTATTCTCTTTCCATTGTTTCAATTTCAATACTTTTAGGTCCTGCTTGAAATTGTTTCCCCATGCTCCCGGTTTCTTTCTTGTTACTTTTTTATCATCTCTTTCATTATCTCATAACTTTCTTTTTAGATGGGCATTTTGTTTCTTCTACCCCTTTCTTTTCTACTTCATTTCTTTTTCCAGATGACTTCAATTTAATTAACTCCTTGACATGTTTTATCTTTGAATATACAATTTCATATCTTGGAACATCATTAGCAAACAACGAAGTGTGGGTTTTCAAATGGCTTGATTATTGTTCATAAAATTTTCGCATTTTTACTTTCTTCAAGTAAGTAGACCTAAATATATTCATGAATCCCTGAATGGAAAACGAACAAGTAGGGATAACTCGCTACATTTAAAAAAACCTGATGAAAAGATGCTTCGAGTTAAATCAGGCCCAACATAAAACTGTTAGAAACGAAATAGTCTAACCCGCAACATGCAACTTCTAGATAAGCCACGAAGCAACTATACAAAAGTGTCTGGTCTGTACTTCCATTAACACCGCTTTCAAGAGCTTTATTTCCAAACACAATGATGGAAAATCGTTAACGAAGTTTTAATGTGGTAAGGGTAGAGAGAGGAGAGGTAAATGAATGCGTTTCATTAGATATGCGTAGAAGAATGTGTAGTTTGTATATGTCTACTGAATACACTGACCTATTTTCCCAACTTCACAGATCAATTTCGAAGGAGTTTGTTTACGATGAGAGTAAATAGAAACCGAAAGTGGTATTATAAGTAGCAAAATGTATGTTAAATACTCTCACTTTGCATATAATATGCTATTTCTTGATATTAAATGAGGTAATTAATTTGTTAATTTTCCAGATTTTCACTGAAGAGTTTACAAAACCGCAATTCTTATTCAAATATGTAATAGTTCCTTTAGGCATGTCAATAATTCATAGACACAAATATATAGTGAAACCCGTATTGCGCTCTTTTGAACTTTTTTTTTTGTAAAAAAACTCGCAATAAAGTGTTTTGAGTATGTTATTTTTCAACAATTTTTCGAAAACTTCTCAACGGTACTACTAACTTTAAAGACACATATCAAATTGTAGAATTAAAGGCTATTATGGATCACATCTTATTGTTACCGTATCACAAGAATATGGCATCCAGTGGCATCATATAGATATATAGGTACATATATAGGTACTTTCTATGTAAATTCAGATAATGGTTGGTCAGTTTGATACTGACCACGGCTTTGGGTGTGAGGGGATACACAAAGTTTACTTGTGGAGGGAAGCTCAGTAGGGCCTGACTTCTGTGGTTGTGGTTCCAGTAAACTAACCTAGCCATACGTAACCGTATCAACGCCCAGGATACGTCGCGGCACTCCTTGATGCGGTTATAACTAGTTTCCAAGTGATGAGGTTATATGTCAAACTGTATTTTATAAAAAGAACATATTAAATAGAATTCATTCAGCTTGAGGAAGCTATTTTGAAGAGAAAACATTTGTTGATATTTCCTAAACTATTCAATGAAAATTTTACAATAAAGTGTAACTGGAATACGTTATGTATTTTCATCAAATATCAGCCAATACCATCACTCAACAATATATTGGAATACATATTGAAAATAGTGTATATATTAGTAATATATGCCTACCAGCAGCAATATACAGGGCTATTCAAATTCGTTTCTGTACATGGAGATCTCGTAAACGATAAGAGATAGAGTGTCGGTTGAATTATGGTAAAGTTGCGTATTTTAGAGACCTATTCAATAATGTAAAGAAATCGCATACAGATCTTTTGGTTCTGGAGATATACAGGAAAAACAAAAAATCCCAAATTATTTTTTTTGCCTATATCTTCTTCATTCGCAGACATATTGAGATTCTGTCCACATTTTGCTATTGGCACTTGATGTGGGCTCTCAGAACATTCTCATGAATCTTTTATACAGGGTGTCATCTGACTTGGGCCACCCCCATCTTTAAATTTTTAAATA
>WOGO01005195.1:0-14067 GCA_015342085.1 Leptinotarsa defecta | reverse complement strand
CCCATTCCATCAGTCTCGTTCCCTGTACTGGTTTGTACAGGTTCCGTGTTGGATGTTTGCCATATTCTTCTGGACGTAATTTTGTATGTCCATATATTGCCTGCCTCCTGTGATTCAGTGCCTAATATTCACTTAAGATGTGTAGAGCTGTTTCTATCCCTTCGTTGCATAATCTGCAGCTGAGGTCTCCGTTGTACAACCCCATTTTATGTAGGTGTCCTCTAAGCGGACAATGACCGGTTAGTAACCCTGTAATTATTCTGAGCCGATCCCTACAATATTGAAGTAGTTCTTCGGTTCTTTTCTCGGACGTTTCCCTAATGAAGGTTCTACTGTGTTTGTTGCCAGGTACTTTTGTCCAGTACTCTGAGTGCTTCTTATTGGTCCATTCCCTAATCTGGTTTCGTACCAATGATTTTGGTACCTATATATGAAGTTGATGATCTGTGTCTAACGCATTCATCGGCTTCATCAGCTTTCATCAGCTTTATCATCCACGACCAGTTTTGATGTCATCGACGATGAACATCAATAAGAAACATCCAAAGACTCAGTGCTTTATGGAGGGATTATATACTCCATATTCTTGAGTTGTAAACTGCCCCCCTCCAAAATGATTCTCTGGATCCGCCACTGCTTCCTACTGATAACTCAATGAATGTGCAGTTTTCATAATGTCATTCAAAACATAAATTATTTCCTGTCAGAATGCATGTATTCAACACAGTCCTTTAGGTGGCTCTTTTCTACTATTCCAAGCAAAAGTAACTTTTGTTACTCGATTCCACCCCGCATCAAGTTCATTCCATTCACTTCCGTGAATATAAATTGCGTCCGGATTTTAATTAAAATATACATACAAAGAAAATCTGAAAATACGTTTCATACGCAGAATGGAGCGACCGGAGTGATTTATTGTGCTCCTTTCAATTTCCCTTATCTTCCCGAAGCCACCCGCCCTATTTTAAATTGACGTTGCGGAAAGCAATCGCCATTCCGCAACATTTTATTTGGAGAACAAACATACCTCAGGAATAATCCTTTCCGACGACGATACGAGTGGTTTCGGAGAGCCTTTGCTGTATTATGCATTATCTTCGGTCGGTGATTATCCTAGCTTAGCTCCCATTCTGAAAAGCATAGGAGCAATATGATTCGGCTTAGCTGCCAGGGCCGGTTTCGGAAACTTTTGTATCCTCAAAAGTTTGTCGCCTACACTATAACTACTACACTACAAATATTAAGTGCTACCCATGTATTATTTTGGTTTCAAATCAAATTCTGAATTATGAAACACAAGACCTAAAATTAATGTGAGAAATTACACCGACAGTCTTGAGCCAGTTTTTTAAAGTTTAGTTCTCGAGAGGAACAGCAAATTCGAAATGTGTCTTCTGAGTGGGGGTCCGTTAATCTCGAACGATATTTGTTTTTCAAAAAACTAATCTTTGAGAAAGATGTTTCACATACATATGTCGGGCCAAACATAGCGGCCAAATTTATAGCTAGTTTCTTGCAATTTTCATATTCTTCTGGAACATCTTTGGTCCAAAATTCTTCCGTGGATACCATTTTATATATTTGCAAAGACACATCTTCTTGCAAATCAATTATCTCTATTTGAAGTGATGACTTCGACAGCCACATCTGCCCCTTCTGCTGCTACATCAACTTCAAATGACGATTTAAGAAACGGAGATAGCTTTCCCATCTCTGCAAAGTCTTGGAATCTTGTAGCAAATTCTTCTTTTATCAGCCAGAAAGTTTCAATAAATCGACCTTTACTTAGCCAACGAACATTTTGTCGGTTCAGTTAAGCCAGAATACGTTGTCAGAAAGAAAATCCTTGAAGTGTCGGTGCTGAAGAGTAGAATGAGATCTCATAAAATTATTCAAGTTGACCAAGCTCTCCATCACTTCTTTCAGTGCAGCACTAAGTTTTCCACAAAGGGCTGCCTGGTGATACTGATACGATATTAGACTACATCTTTTTTTTTGCCAATCATTGCTGGGGCCCCGTCAGTTGAAAGCGACACCATTTTATCTTAACTAATTTGAGATTAGTAATAAATTCATCACTGACCTTGAATAAATCTTCTCCTCGAGTGTTCAACGGCAACTCATCACTAAAAATCTGACACTCAATATCAAGAAATCTTACAAAAAAGTATATTTGTTCATCATCAATAATGTCATATGATTTATCAAATGCTATGGCGTAGCAAGGTGCCTTATAGAGAAGTTCAAGAAGAGTGTTTTTAATATCAGCAGCAAAAATTTCCGTTTTTCGTGTATTACTTCTCGCTGATAATGAAATACTTTGAAATGCACCGACCACAACTTTTTTTTATCAAACAGTGTCGTGACTACTTCCCCAATGATTCTTGATTTTCATCAACAAATTCCCCGAATTCGTATCAGGTTGTCACGTAACTGCGTACGCTGACGATACTACAATCACTGCTTCAAAAAAAAGGACAATGAAAATAAATTTAGTTGCTGGCGAATTTACTGGTTGTAGTAGTAAGTAGTAGTAAGTCAATATTGATGAAATCATTTGTTTGAATGATATCAAAATATCCAAAGAAGCAAATTTTCTAGGAACTATTTTAGATGAGAATCTCACCTGGGGTACTCATATACGAAATGTGTGCAGTAAACTCAATTTGAACCATTTTTCAATCAAACAGTTCAAATATTGTTTGGATAGGTTTGGTTTTCTGAATGTTAATTTTGCGAATGCATACTCCTACATCAGGTTGACCATAATGGCTTGGGAATGTTCTTAGAAATTTTCTAGTTTTTATGTCTTAGAACGACTGATAAGGAAGTAGAGAAAATCATGGCTATTTCCCATCATCCATGTAACGTTGTAGATTCAATTCACCTGCAAATAGATGGTTTCTCGCGAATAACATCTGGTCGAAGACATATTGGAACTCATGAACTTCAGATTGGCCACCCTCTCACTGCACAAATTCACCGCTTATTATTCATAGTGGCATTAGCACATTAAGAGGTGATTCCAATTGTTCTGAAAAAAGAAAAAAATTATAATAACAAAAACCCAAAAAACCAGACCATAATTTTGTTCTCGTTTTGGGAAAGTGCTGCTTTTTTTTGGATGTGCTCTCCGTCACTGAATAGAATAATAGGAATTTTATTATCCTGAGATTACACATATTTATATCCCATCAAGTAATTTAGTTTCCTGTCATTTGATATTGTTTCATAATTTTTGTGTTGATTCTTGTAAGTAGCTGAGGTTATTTTTTCTCTGTAGTTTTATCTGCTCTATTGAATTTGTGCTTTTGTTCATGGATTTCGATAACTTTGCTTTAGAATCTCGAATGATATCGCACTTAAAAACTAAAGATTCGCCTCGAAAATAGGTTAAAATAATTGTGAAACATTTAAAAATTATCCAACCACTGATAGTTAGAAACACATTTGGAAATTAAATCGACTAGAATTAATATGCGACAATATTTCCATATAGTCCTACTATCACATCATTCTCCATCTATTCTAAATGCACACCCCTGCGGTAATAGCACAGAAAACGGAAAACTGCATCGCTGGCAATGCGCATACATAATAACTCCCAGCAAATTCCCCCCAGTGCGATCGCGAATTAATTCCACCCACCAGAGCCCGACATTTGTCAGGGTAATTGATAGCTGTCGTGTGGTTACACGGCTCTAATACTCCTAGAATAGTAGCCTAGGGAGTCATCATTTATCGATATCTAAAGACCGCGTTTTGCGAACGGTTTATGTGCACGTGGCAAGCACGTGAAGTTATGCCCGGGCGAAAGCCACTCTGTGATAAGGCCTGCGAAAAATGCTAGATCGTTATCGAAAGTCTGGTGCTTCAACAACTTGGTACAAGAGTTATCTCGGATGACCGAGCGGTTTCCTGCGTTGTACAGGGTGTTTTCGTTTGGTAACTCAGGAAGTTTATTGACCTTCACAGCGAACGTAGAGCACAGCCAGAAAAAGTTTACAATCAATTGGTAGTATCTATCAATCTACTTCAGTGACGTATAAATCGTTCGACGGTTTTCACGAACATTTGACAGTCCATAACTCAAAATTTTCAAATGAGTGCGCATTGAAAAAATTAAATTTATTGAATTTTCAAAGTGTTCATTACGTATAGGTATTTCTTTATTAGTGTTTTCTGTATATATTGGGTGGCTCAGTTTCAAAAGGAGTATTTTCCAAAAACAATAAAAATTGAGTTCTATGCATCATTTTATCTAGAATTTGAATATTTTCTTTGCGGTGTTATGCTAAAGGCTAGTTTGAAAAAGTGGCGAAGACATTTTTTAGAACTGGGCTACTCATTTCATATACAGTGAATTTCATCTAAAACGAGCCACTCTGAATAACTTTTGGAACAATGATTTTCAGAAAAAATAAAAAAACATCCCGATAATGGTATACAAGGGGACACATATTGACATATTGACATCTGATCTACCTTTTCCTATAACACCTCCAGAGCATGTCACCATTTTTTCAATGGATCAATGGATCAAATGCATTATCGTATGTTCCGTGATGAACAGATTTCAACAAAGTAGAAAACATTATGGTCTGAAGCTCATAGTTTGGAAGCTAAAAATTATTTGAATTGAAAACGAGCCACCCTGAATGGATGGATATTATTACTTTTTTTTTTCACCGCAGTGTGTGCTGGTCAGGCCCTATTCCCCGAAGCCTCGATACATTCAGGAGGGCGCGCCAGCATTATCAACCAATAACCACTCCTTACACCGTGGGATAAGTGATCATTGGGTCCGAGAATCATGTGTCCTGAGCTAGCTTAGTGAGCCAAGAATGACAGCCTTCTGCATCTGTGCGGCGGAAAGCCGGTATGATTTTAAGATTCCAGAGTAGAGAGGACATCAATCCACCACGGACTCCAATAATCAGAACAACTAGATGGTTGGAAAACTCCGCAGATCACAGAGTGATCTGGATAGAGTCTGCGGAGTTTCTCTTTTCTGTCGATATTCGTCTCGCCAGGAGCTGAAAACTTTACGACAAATATCGTTTTGCTCTGGTGGTCGCGAAGGACTACATCAGGCTTATTAGCTTGTATGAGCCTGAGGGTGATAGTTCCAATGAATTCAGCACTTCTCGTTCGCCACAACGAATTCAGTATCCCCAGGAGCGTAGGGCAACACCGGTGTCTCGTCAATACCGTAAGAGTGTTGGGCGAAGATGGTAATATAGTACTCTTAGGTCCGCGTTAAATTGATGGATAGGTATAGGCCGAGACCGCATATGCTGGACATGCTGATAGCAAGTGCATTAGGATTAGGGTCTCGGGCGCCTCGCGGCAGTCCCTACACTTTGTGTCAGTAACCTCTATACATATCACGAGACTGCGTTAGACCGAGGTGTTGAAGACACCATCCAGGCAAGCCATGGTGAAACCATGAGAAAAGCGAACGTCAGGCGCTTTGATAAGCTAAGGTCTCCAATGTTATTGAAGAAAACACTATGCATTGGCTTATCCTTGTGTTTCCGTAGAAGTAAGGTGATCTCTGCGGCTTTTATCTGAGCTTTTTGCTAAACAGGTTCCAACTCGGTGACAGAGTTGTGGTCACCTTGTTCAGTGTCGAATACTATACCGAGTTCATCAGCTGCTCGGGCATCTGCCCTAAAGAGAAATGCTCCAATTCCTGCTCTCTCATGGTCACGGGCCATGCAAAGAAGGAGATCCGAACTCCTGACGACATTACAGGCTGTATCCAGCACCATTATTATTATTATTATCTGGACTCACTATTTTCTTCGGTAATGACATTGAATGAATTTCATTGAAGGGACTAATTATTGTGTTGTTTGTTACTGTAACTTATTTCTTAAATTGTATGTTAATGATTACTTGTTACCATACCTAATAATACTCTGGTATCTGTTTGTAATTACTATGTACGAGAATAAACAAAAAGCTGTTTGGAATGAGACCGTCACCGTTGTTCATTTCACATTTTCAAAGGTGTCTTAGAACCTGTTGTCAAAACTCAACATGATTAAGTGTTTCTCAATCATTTCATGGCCGTACTCGACACAATACTTATCTTACGACAATATGGACTATGTCAAACGTGTTCGCTCAGTTTGACTAACATTTTCACATTGTCGCATTTTCACTCTGATACTTATTTTGTAAATCCCAGATTTCTAAGTTTATGTTATTTTGCTTTTTGGGTTGCCCAATACTTGTTGAAGTGTATGAAGGGAAAAATGAATTTTGAAAACCACTTTCATGTACACTTTCAGTACATTTGTGAGTTTTGGTTCATATGAAAAAAAAGTCTTCGTTTTCCAGAAATCAAACATGAAAGTTACTAAATATTACTGGAGTTTCATTCCAACACCAAACTGTTATTTTCACACCTCGACACGTGTTTCGATCATTAAGTGATCGTCTTCAAGAAGAAGATTAAACTGAATTTAATCTTCCTCAAATCATCAATATCAGTTCTACTCAGTTACGGAATGCAAACAGAAATGATTTTATTCAATATTTTCATTTTGTGACATAATTACATTTAATGGCACTACCATTTTGGATAGAACGAAGGAAATTACTGATTTGAATTAATTTATCGATATCAATAAATAAATAATGTGTTATTGAAAAACTGCGATTATTTCTTTCAAACCATGAGTTATCTAACAATTATGATTGGAAACAATTTCTTTTTATGTGAGTTGATCAAAATCATTAGCAAAGTGGAGTTTACCATTTCCGTATTTATATCAATTTACTGATTGAGTGTTGAATACTAATTTATTCATAAATTCAAAAAAACAGTTATTGAAATTACAGTATTGAAGTAGTGTAAAGCAGTTTTTCATTTAATCGAATAATTCAATTTTCTCTCTCCAGATGTTGTGTTTGTTCAAGGAATGTTATCATTTTACATATTATTTATATATAAGTTATATAAGAATGAGATGTGACACAATGAATAATATGCGATTGTATTTTCCACTTCTTCCACAATTGTGGAAATTTTCTCATCTCATTTAGAAGAAACAGTACCTCATGTGAAAAATTTTATTGCTATTTTATTGCTATTTGTCTGTCTCTTTGTTCATCTGTTTGGTGCGGGAATACTGAAGGCACTTCAGCTAGGATAGTTTCAAGTCTGGAGTATATCCGGTTATACGGGAAGTAGTTTCAAACTTTGAGAGTTTAGAAACAACCTCTTATTTTTTCGGATTTATATCTATTATATCAGATTAAAGAGTTAATGATTATCTTTTCATATAATTGAGAACTTATACTATTTTGAAGCAGAAAGTAATACAACTCATGAAATTATGAAACAACAAAAATTAATTGGCGCTCCGGAACGACTTCATTTGCGCATTTGCTCTTTCAGCTGCAGGAAAAACCGAAAAAACCTGCAGCACCACATCATCTGAAGATCTTGATTTGCCATAAAACAAAATGTAGGGTGTCTCCAGAGGCTCCAAAAAATTCAAGACATTGCTAAAACACTTAGTGACAAGACTATCGTCAAACTTAAACCAGTCCCTTTTGTCTTTAACCAATACGTAATAATGACCAAATTCAACGCCATAATACAGTGAACAATGACTGCATGAAAATTATAATAGTGGTCTGCTAGATTGAAGTGTTCATCTATTTCGAACCTTCGTTTGGTGTTCGTTTGGTGCTTCCCTCAGAGGTTGAGTCGTTATTGTAGATCATCAGTGTTATTGTTAGAGTGACTGGTGCCTTAGCTATACTTGTTTTCTTATAGTAGCCAGTTAGTTTGACGCATGTTTTCCAATACAGTTAATAATCACCCATTAAAAGTTCTATTTTCAGATGATTTAACAATAAGCTTTGCACGGACTTGTTATCAGTCATATTAGGAAACGCTAGTTGAAGTTCCAGAAAATACATACGTTTTTGCTACCTCTTGAATATTTACTATAAAGTAAAAGTGAGGATTTTTTTAGCAAAAGATCTACAAACATAAGACGATCGGTAAGGAGTATTGATTCTGCTATTTTTTTGCTCACGAAGAGTATTCAACAAGAACCTCAAGAATTCGGAACAATCCTCTTGTTGTGGTAAGGAGTATCTAGTGGACGTCAAACACTCCAGGAAATCGGTTGATGAGAAAAATGATACATTCTAATACTTGGAAACTATACGTCTTGACATGTCACATCAGATATATCAGGAGTTTATTCTAATTGAATAACAATGTTGAAGATGAATGACATGGAAATTATAATGTTTTCATGAAATAAACCTAGAAATTGATGAATCTGAAATAAAATGAAGTCTTCTATCGAAAATAAGAAATTTTGAACTAACTTGGTTCATGGAACACGCAACGAGCAGAGTGTTGCAGTTTTGGTGTTTGGGGAAGGTGCTTGTTTTCGATTTATTCGTGAGATGTTCCAGGTCTACATCTTCAATTGAGGAAGTGTTTTATTATGTGGGTGAAGCGTTCATGAATGAATTATGTATTGAGAAACAATACAATATTTTGAATGTTCCAAGTATTGTCCTTGACAACTTACAACTTTTCAAGACATGCATGGGGTCAGAAATCTGCATGGAACTAAAAATTGAACAATTGTTCATCAGGTTTGCATTCCCTGAAAAAACGATTAGTAATCTTCACTTCACCTTTCTGTTAATTATTGTGATTGAATTGGGGTCAAAACCAATAGTTATTTTGAAATTTAAAACACTTTGAGGATCGATGGTATGAAATTTCACTTTTTCTGCAGTAGGCAGTCACAAACTGTTAATTTATGGCGAATAAAACATGGTTGATATATTCTCAATTAATTTTCAGTCATGTAATACTTACTTAATTTGACTTTTTACCTCAACTGATGGAACGAGGCAACTTATATTTCAAACGCCTACACTGACAAATGCTGTTAAGTTTGCATTAATGCGTAAATGGATTTACACAATCTTATATGACAGTTTTCTCCTATCATAGATCTGCTGTGATATGAGTGGTTTTTAACAATAATTCATTTCATAATCTTTTTAATTCAGAAATTCATAATGACGTGGTTGAGGTCGATTGATATTTTGTTGCACGTAAATTCTTGTCTAGCAAAACTTTTTCATTTCGGGAACTTCACTGTGTATTAATTTGGCTTGTTAAAAATTTCAAGAAAAATTATATAATTAGTGAAACTCATATTTTAAAACTTGACACTTATTTGTGGAAATTCGAATGGAGCTTATTTCAATATAATTGATTAAATATTCACTGAGATATTACAGTTTAAAGTAGACTGAGACCAGTCACTCTGCTGGCAGTGATATCAAAAATTATGGAGAAAGCCGTAAATCACCATATCGTCAAATATTTGAAAGTCTTCACCATCTTGAGCGATCATCAATATGGCTTTCGGAAACAAAAACAGGCGACCTTCTATCGTATGTCACCCATATTTGGAATAACGCAATCGGGCAACTTGGAGAATCAAGAGCTGTTACGCTTGATATTTCTAAAGCCTTTGACCGTGTGTGGCATGAGGGTTTGCTGGCCAAACTTCGATACTATGGCTTGTCGGATCATTTCTGTGTATGGCTCTTCAGCTTCCTGAAAAAACGTTCCCTGCAAGTGGCCGTCTATGGATATCTCTCGAATACTTTCACCATCAACGATGGTGTTCCCCAGGGATCCATATTGTCTCCAAAACTCTTTTTATTGTATATCAACGACTTATTGGGAAACATCAAGAACCCAATATATTGCTTTGTTGACGACAGCACACTTGTCTCGTTATTCCATTTGGATTCCAGGACATTGTCTACGGAGGCATATCTTCACCGCCAGCAGGAGGTTGCATATCTTAATGACGATCTAGAAGGGATTTCGAGTTGGGGTGAAAGTAACCAGGTTCAATCCAATGACACAAAAACCCAGGCATCGGTTTTCTTCAAAAAAATAAATGTCTCCGAACCGGATATAATAATGTCAGGTCAGACAATTCCGCTTTCTGCTTCGATAAGTTTGTTGGGGGTTAAAATGAACACCAATATGTCTTGGCACAATCATGTCGCTCAGCAATTTTTGATGCTTTATAAATCTCAGATCAGACCTTCTTTGGAGTATTGTCCTCATGTATGGAGCTTTGACCCCAAACATACCCTGAAGCTGGATCTCATCCTGAAATGGACCATCCGCCTGATTGGAGACGTGAACATTACATGCATATTCTGGAACATAGAAGAAAGTTTGGAGATTTGTCTCTCTTCTATAGATACTCTCAAGAGAGGTGTTCAAGTGACTTGGCACATTCGATTCCACCAAGACCGATACATATCAGAAATACGCGACGGACTGTGGATAGCCATTTCTCGGAGGTATATAAAAAATTACCAGCCTGCCATCTTGGGTGGTTCGCTAAGTTTGATATAAACTGACGTCATTTTCCGAATTCTCTTCAGTAAACCCAGTCATTCGATACCCATATCTTGAAAGGAAAAAAAACAATCCGGCATATTAGGCAGTTATAATACAAAGTGATTCAATGTAAGACATTGCTGTTTTAAACAGCCATAGGTCTTATCAGTGGTGCTAAGCTGAACCATCAATGCACTGTTTTGGTCTCAACTGTCTACTAAATCCACGGATATTAAAGACAATGAGGTTTCCCAAGGTGGTCAGTTGTAAAGTCAATCTTTGACATCGACCGCCGAACAAGATTCATCCTATGCCTTTTATTGCAGCTTCCACCAGTAGGCTTTGATGGGCTTGCTTGTTTATACTGAAAGATATGACTCATGTTGAGCTGAAAGACGATATAAAAACATTTTATGTTGACCATGATATCAAGCATGGGATCTTGAATTTACATGAAATAACTAAGATGAGGAGACATGCTAGACATTGTACAATCGGAAAATGATTCAGAGTTTAGCGCGCCTCTCTGTTCTTCAAGTAGGAATAACGACAGCAGTTCAAGTTACTAGAAAGACAAGATATTGTTGTAATGGTATTTCAGTGGTAGTATCTCAAAATAATTTATATAGTCAAGAAAAATTACATAGAAATGAATTACAGAAATGAAAGTAGATTCAGCCATAAATGTACGAAATTGGTTGAAAATATTTTTTAATTGTGAAAGATCCCTGATGCCGATTAAATAATTCAATTCACTTCAAATCATCTGAAGGAACAATTCGTTCAGGATAGTCTCAACCCCCTATACTGTGAGTTAATAGACTGACATCTATCAGAAAAAACTACAACCCTGGCTAATATCACGAAGGGCGTTGGATTATATCCGACAGGTGTCAGTGCAGGATTTTTCACTGAAGTTATTTCTGCATAAGCTGTTGGCGATACAACTACCGCAATAGATTTTCAATTATTGAAACACACTTGCAGACCGGTTTCGGATTGTTTGGCCACTCGTCACTGCAAGGTAGTGTCTATCATCAACATAAAGTCGATGATTTCCGATAATTGAAAATCGAATTCCTTCAGAGTATAATTGCTCGAACTAGGCTGAAGCGGACAATAAACAACAGGTTTGTCATCGCCCCATCTGCTTGTAAACGAGGTAACCAATCGCATTTCCGAAATTTGCCCAAGGAATTCGATTTTCAATTTTTGGAAATCATCGACTTTATGTTGATCATAGGCATAACCTCGCACTGACGAGTGGCCAAACAGCCCGAAACCGGTCTGCAAGTGTGGTCCAATAATCGATAATCTATTGCGGCAGTTGTATCGCCAATAGCATGTGCAGGAATAACTTCAGTGAGGAATCCTGACGTACATAATCCAACGCCCTGCGTGGTATTAGTCAGGAGAGTAGTTGTTTTCTGTCAGTCCATTAACCTACAGTGTAGGGAGTTGAAACTGGCCCGAACGAATTGTCTCTTTAGATGATTTGATATATAGCCAGTCTTCAAGTATGTGCCCACTGACTATTAGTGAAATGTCAATTCACTCCTTTCCAATTTGCATTTGAATGATACGAACACTCAATAGAAAAAATAATGAAAATTTTACCCATTCAGTACATGCAAGTGTTGGTAGTTTTACACATATTCATTTACTTTTATATTTCCACTATCAAATTATAGGGGTTCAGAGAAAAGATAAGAAAAGAAATATTGAACTGGATTTTTGTTTCACTGACTGGACGGTTTACAATAAGAACACGGTTAAAAAAATGATGAAAATCAGGACCAAATCAGGTTTTCAGAGTTTGGCAGAGCGACGCTTTTACCATCTGACCTGAAAGATCATTCACCATACAAAATAATCGGCTTTGTTAAGCCGGGTTTATTTGGTCGAGTTTGAATAGGTATGACTTACTTACTTTTGACGTAACCTAAACTTGTCTCAAGTTTCTCTCTTAATGAAAGAAAAGAATAAAAATTAGTTTCAAAACTCAATAATTTCTAAATAGTAATTTTTTGTACATTGCTTTGGTTTTACGGAGGCACATAAAAAACACCAAATCACTTTTTTCTTTCGAATGCATCTGCTTCAAAGTTCAATTCTAAGAGGATTAGGTTAGGTTGATAGTCTGGTTCACATGTACTCGATTTAGCTCTTTTTGGTGACATTTTTCAGCCCTGTCCAAAAATTACGACCAAGGTGTCATTCGATTCGTATTTTTGCCTAGAAAGTTAAAGGAAAGGTCCGAAAACGCGCCGATAAAAATTACAAAAGTTATAAACAATTAAGTGAAAAAAAAAATGGGGCTTTAATTTTTTCTTAATATCTAGGAAAATTTTCAAAATTTTGGAAATTTGAAAAAAGATTTGAAAAGATCAATGAATTTTCGTAAAAAAAGTCCTGACTCCCGAAAGTGTATCTCGATTATTTATAATTTTTACAGAGCCCTGAAAATAGAGCCAAAAGCGGATAATCTGGCTTCCGCGCGCCTTTCGTCACTCTGACAAAAAAAATTATTTAAACATATTAAATGTAAATATTAGGGAATGAAAAAATTCATATAATGTTGGAATACATCAATAAACAATAATCCGTAGTCAAAAAATTTTTATCCCAATTTTAACGTTAATTATAAATTTGTCAATTAATAACTTTTTCTGAATTGAAAGTTAATATAAAAATCCCTATAATTATTAAACTAAAACCCTGACAGCCTAAACCTTCTGGATTTAAAACAAATTGAAGTACACAGTACCTATATGATGGTTTTTGGTTTCCCAACATGTTAAAAATTGCCATGACAGCATTTGACTATATTTGAATACCTCTGGAGATCTCAGAGTTATCTGGTTTCTGTGTAATTTACCAATTCACTATCTATAACCTCCAAACTAATATGAACCCGAATAAATAAAGTTGCTTTCATAAATAAGCACACCACCTCACTCTAGATATCCACACCACTGAAGAATTTTTCGAATATGTTATGGAAGCGCATCTGACTAATTTCCATTCTCCACGTGGTGAAGTCTCATTTGAAATATTTTATCGAAAATCTGTAGCCGCCTTGAAAGAATGTCTGCTTGATTCTTGTTTCTCTCTTCACTAAATAACTTACAAGTTCCGATAGCATCACAGTCTGTAAGAAATAAAATAAACTACACCCAACACATTATCAAATTCTCTAGACGAAAAAAAAAGGTTTAAACATCCTTCGAATCGTTCCAGAAATTATTTTAATTTTCTTATGTTAATAGGTGCGACTAATGCGGAATGGGTTGCATTTTAGCAGTCTGAAAACATTTTGCGTCTTACGGTTGTTTTTAGCAATTATATCCTGGTCTTAGTGATCGAATCCAGGAAGTCTTTTCTTTGGAAATCTTCGAAAATAACTCCGATTCTGATGTAGTTTTAATTTTTGTCTCATACATCATTTGAGGATAGAAACTTTTCAAAGTGGGGACAGAGTTATTTACATTAAATAGATTTGGAAAAGCTGAATACACTTATTTGAATGAATGAATCGAAGAGGTTTTTGTATTAAAGTGTATAATTTTTAAAATTCTTGCAAAGCGCTTTCGACTTTCGTCATCATCAGTGCTCACCTGAAAGTAAGTGATCTAATTGAA
>WOGO01005194.1:0-12632 GCA_015342085.1 Leptinotarsa defecta | reverse complement strand
GTATCTACCTTTTAAGTAACTCACAAACCATTTGTGGGTTATTCCCCTGATTCCATACATTTCAAGCTTTGCTAGGAGAATTTTGTGATCTACCAGATCAAATGCCTTACGTAAGTTTATGAAAATCCCCCTTTATCCAGTTCTCTGTACACGTTGTTGAGGAACTGTGTAATCGCTTGACTTATTGACAATCTCTTGCGAAAAACAAAGTTCACATTAAATAGACCCCATTTATTAAAAAAAAGTTATCATTAGGCTTCAAATATATTTCTCATATATTTTTGAGAATGGGCTAATGAGGGAAATTGGTCTGGCAAAGACAATTAATTTCTGGTCTGGTCTGGTCTGGTCTGAAATTTTGTGTCTGTGTCACAGTTGAAACACGGCTCCGTCAACAGTTGAAACTTAGTTCTTGCATCAGTTGAAACTCGGCTCCATAAACAGTTGAAACTTAGCTCTCGTATCAGTTGAAACTCGGCTCCATTCACAGTTGAAACTAGGCTCATAGCACAGTTGAAACTCAGCTCGCGTAACAGTTGAAATTCTACTCTCACAGTTGGAATTCAGCTCGCGTCACAATTGAAACTTATCCTTCGCCACAATTTACCATATTTCGGAGAAAAAGACGAAATTTATTTTGTTATACATTATTTACAATGATTTCTGCTTCCCTTTTTATTTTCTGTCATGACTTCAATCTCGGATTTATATTTTTTCGACACTGGCCTTTGGTTTCCTAATTTCAAACAATTTGAGATCAATATCAATCATGAATTTAATCAGATTTTTTGGGTTATATAAGATAACGTCTGAATTATGAGTTTGAAATCAAAATTTCGTCATAAAAAGTGAGACTTTATTCTCATCCAAGTGAAGAAAAGAGAATCAATTAGGATGTATTTTTCTGTTGTATGTTATGTCGATGAGTAAAGACGATAATTGTTATCAATTTATTAATTAATTAATCTATTGAAATTATAAAACAACAATGAAAATTAATTGGCGCTCCGAGGTGACTTCGTTGATTCCAGTGGCGCAATTGCTTTTTCATTGCAGGAGAACCCGGAAAAACCTGCAGCACCACATCATCTGAAGGTCTGCCAATGTCTTCTCTCTCTCATAAAACAAAATGTAGGTTGTCTCCAGAGGTTCCAATAGATTCAATACATCGCCAGAACATTTCTTGACACGACTATCGTCAAACTTAAACCAGTCCGTTTCGTCTTTGACCAAGGCATAATAATGACCAGATTCAACACCAGAACCACATTTCCCTTTCTTATGAATTGGCACAACTTTTTAAATCTTCAGGCAGTCAGTTATTAGGTCATTGAAAAAAATGCTTACTCCTCTTTTTCTGAAATATCTATTATTTTTGTTACATAAAAACTTGATTTCCAAATCATTTAACATAATAGAACTTGGAACATTTACTGAAAATGAAATTTTTATATGTTATATAAAATACTTGAAATTCTGTAATGAACGTATTCGATACACTTTATTGGAAGATTTTCACTGAATAGTTCACAAAACTGCAACACGTTTGACTAGGTTAGGTTGAAAGTGGGTGGGCCTATTCCACGGTCCACCGCAACCCGCAAGGGTTTATTGTGGCTCACATCCATTCAAACTCGACCAAATAAACCCAGCTTCTTAACGAAGCCGATTTGTTTGTATGGTGAGTGGTCTTTCAGGTCGGATGGTAAGAGTACGGCTCTGTCAAACTCTAAGAACCTGATTCAGTCCCCAGCGGGGCAGGCACAAAGTATATGCTCTGCTGTTCCATCATTTTCTGTCATTGAAATGACAGTGACCCGTAATAAGGCCTGTTAGACATCATAGTTCATCCCTACTGTAGTCCAACACGTGTTGAGGTGTTAAAATAACAGTTTGGTGTCGGGAAAAAACTCCAGTAATATTCATTACTACATCAAAGTTTCCAAACAGTGCATCACGAGCCTTGGAGTGAGCCAATCATGGAAGACTCTGCCAGAAGTCCATAAATCTTCTTTCCATCCAGGCGTTCATGTTTATTTGGCGAAACCTAAAGCAGTTCGATGAAGCTACTTGCAGCACCCTCCCTTGCAACACGTTTGCCTAGAAAATAGCTTCTTCAGACGTAATTGATGACAAAATTATTTGATAATATTAGTTAACTAGTCTAGTGATCCAATACCTTACTTGCAAAAATGTTAATAGGGTAACAGGATCAATTATTCATAAAAAATTGATTGTTTTCTTGTCAACATTTCGAATTTAATTGAATTCTTCAGGGCTCGAAAAGATTTTTTGTACTGTAAATATAACTTAATTTGAGAACCACCAGATATATACAAAATGACATATTGTATACTAATCAGTATTGATATTAAACGTCTCTCAATAAAGTATGAAATGCAAATACACTTATTGTGATTCAAAAATGAGTAGTTGTGGTGCAAGCCGAAAGTTATATCAAGAAGGGTTTGGGAATGTTGTGTAACTGAAGAAACACAAATAGATTGACTGAGTGCTAATTAAAAGCAATGAAAAATTTGAATGCTGGACATCATCAACTCCAACTCAACTTCTGAACAAATCGATCAGCATAAAGAATGTTGGGGAAAACCCAAAAAACTTTTTGAGAGGTCTTCTGAATTACTTTAATAGAGCAAATACCCGTTCAGAATAATTTCAGAACGACTTGCTACAACTACATGTATAGGACACCTAAAAGAAATGAGATAATTCAATAAAGGAACAGTGACAACTCATCATGTTTTATACAAATGTCGAACAAACAGTTTCAAGTTCCAGCAGAATGTGTCGAACTTCCACAAAGTATTTGTACAAAAGAGTACAGGAGTAGTGGGTATCGATGTCATCAAAAGTTGGGAGGAAAGAAAAAACAATAAACTCTCGAAGCCGGAGTATTTTTCTGAGACTGGCAAAAATAAACAGGTCAAATGATTTCCAAATAGTGAAAATGAGTTGGAAAATTTAAACACCTATTCTAAAAATATATATATTTATACATTATCTGCACTCCTATCTCAAGCAAGTAACACATACTATATCATCACATACTATTTTTACAACTTATAAATATTCTAAATGGATGCTACATTAAAACCTACTGCTGCAATCAAAAGGAAACAAATACAGTTTCGAACAACAAGAGATTCGCACATTCACATTTGAAACATATTGTGACTTTCAGGCTTCTTTTTCCAAGACTGAAGAATGCTTGTACATATTGCCGTAACATTTTCATCAGAAAGTTCAGGCGACTGTTCGTGAAAACTCTTTTCATCCAAAATCCATGATATAAACCTGTATAAAACATCAGGAATTTGATTACCACCATTCTTGAAGTTCTGAGCTATTTTTCCTCGTAAAATTTCTGTAGCCTTATGCAATACAGCAATATCCTTTTCAGGGTCAGTCTTCGACTCTTCAGGTCTTTTGAAGCACTGCTGCACAGAAGAAGCCAAAATATCGTATTCTGCATCTGTTGAATAAACTATGCTAGGTTTACCGGACCAACTCGCAAACGACAGGGTCTGTCCGAAAAACATCTCTAGTTTTTTCCGCATTCTATATGTGCCTTGGTCAATGTCTTCTGGTACATTCATTTGGTCTAAAATTTGATCGAGTCTATTACTAAGGCTTATCACTGTTCTAGAATTTTTGTTTATCAGTATGTCTTTCTCGACTTCGGCACATAGAGCTGAGAAAGCAATTTTTACAGGATTTCTTTCTGCTAGTTTCTTCTCAATTTGAATGTTCTGTTTTTTGCATGTAGCAATGCTAGCAGCACTAGTATAAAGGCGGTAACAGGCATTGTGGTACTTAGCACGGACTTCTGACAAGTTGGTATACCTTTGAAGTCTACTATGCATAATTTGATCTCCACGTTCTATGGCAGCTTTTAGAATTTTTTGCCTCATTTTCAATGAAGCGCTTTTACTGATTTGATGAAATTTTTGTCCCTTCTTTCCTTGATCTTTGCCACAAAAGAAGCAATGCTTCTCAATAATGAACGCCTGTTCATCAAACTTATCACAGAAAAGCATTTTACGTTTCGTTTTAATTCTATGATTACTCAAATAGGTCTTTTTACATGTAGAATGGAATCTGAATTTGTCAGGTTCTCTGATAATTTCATTTTTCAGTGACATAATTTTTATGGATATAAAATCGTTTCTTTTCTCCGCTGATTCGATTATTCTTTTACATCCTTGTGGAACCAGATCTAGATCTTCCACTGTATTATCATCCTCTGTAATGAATTTGCAACAGAAAAAACATTTCTCTTCATTCATTTTAGTCATATCTTTTTTTTCTGTACTAGTTTTATAAATTAATTACAATGTTACATAGCATGGAGGATTAATTCATTTTATTATTCGCGGAATAATAGATACGATAAATATATTAAACTAAAAATACAATATTTATATTTCTGACCTTCAAGTACTATCAATTCTTTGACAATGACAGTTGACAACAATTTGACTTGCATATACTTGATGGAAATATTCTTCTGTGAACCTCGGCTCTAGCAACAGTTGAAACTCGGCTTTCCTAACAGCTGAAACTCGGCTCCAAGCATAGTCGAAACTCGGCTCTCGCATCAGTTGAAAGTCGTCTCTTGCTGCATTTGAAATTTGGCTCCTGGAAAGTTGAAATTTGGCTCCTGGAACAGTTGAATCCTGGCTCTCGCTACAGTTGAAACTCGGCTCCAACCACAGTTGAAACTCGGCTCCAACCACAGTCGAAACTCGGCTCTTGCATCAGTTAAAACTCGGCTCTTGCTGCAGTTGAAATTTGGCTCCTGGAACAGTTGAATCCTGGCTCTCGCTACAGTTGAAACTCACCACTGATTTTTGGTGAAAATTACTCATCAAATTCGAAATAAATTCTGCTTTCGATTTCATTTTCTGTCATGACCTCAATCTTGGATTTATATTTTTCCGATATGGGCCTCTGGTTTCTTGACTTAATTCTGAGTTTGAAGTCAAAATTTCAAAATGAAAATGAGACTTTTTATTCTCATCGAAGTAGAGAAAAGAGAATCAATTTAGATGGTAATTTCTGTTGTTTGCTATGTCAATGAGAAGCCAATAATTGTTATTATTCGTAATTTTCTTTTCGATGGAATATTATATACGGTTATATATATTTATTTGCAAAAATTGAAATGGTATTGTGCTTATATATTTTCAAATTCACTTGAACCACAGAAAATGCAACGCGATTTAAACTTCAAAAGAAAAACTATTGAAAAATCTGTTTTCATTCTACGTGTAACGTTTTGATTTGACAAGAATGTGTATTTTCAAAGGAGATTGACGATAGCCGGTTCTATCATTTCTCCACTAAATACTTCAGTTATCGAAATAAACATCTCGAGAAAGTGATCTAGATAGTTAAGGTGGAGTTCGAAAAGATGATTTTGAAATTTAATGTGTGTTTTCTCTTTTTCAGACGATTTTTGTCCTATCCAGAATTGAAAATGCCACAATGAATATTGCCTCACATTGGCGGTCGAAGAAGGCTACAACAGGATCATAGGTCATCATCATTACAATGATTCGTTACCTGATAGGAATTAGTAACACTTTCTATGAACCTAGCCTCTCGCAACAGTCGATACTTGGGCTCCCTTCACAGTTGAAATTTGGCTCTCGCAACTGTTGGAACTCTGCTCTCAGCACAGTTGGAACTCAGCTCGTGTCATAGTTGAAACTTGGGTCCCACTACAGATTCACCATATTTTAGACTCCTTTCGTTTTTCCTTACGAACAGTATTATCTGTTCAGATATCTTTCCTAACAGGGTAGAGAACAGCAACCGTCGATTAGTCGCTCAACAAGATTAGACAAGATCTAAGGCAAAGGTTATGTCGATGGTATAAGGTTAACCGTATCTTGGGAAATATCTAGGAATTATATCGTGAAATTTGGCAAGAGTGTGTATTTTGGTATGCTCGTAGGAGACTAACGGCATTTTGTCATCAGCTGGTTTGATTATCATTTCACCAGACTTCAATAATCAGAATTATCATTTTGAGAAAATGATCTATTCAGAGTATGCTTGGTTCGAAGGGAAGGTTCATATATTTCATGAGTTTTCTCCTTTTTTCGATCAGAAAGAAAAATGTCACAATGACTATTGCCTCACTTCGACGGTCAAAGAAGACTACAACAGGCTTATCCATTTGTTATCATATTACATTGATGCTCAACTTGATTGAAATTAATAACACTTTCTCATAGAAAGTGTTATTATTTCTCTCTCGCATCAGTTGAAATTCGGCTTCCGTCACTGTTGAAGTTCGGCTCCTGTCACAGTCAAAACTCTGGTCACACAACAGTTGAAACATTACCCCTGCAACAGTTGAAACTTAGCTCCCGTAACAGTTGAACCCTGGCTCGCGTCATAGTTGAAACTCAGCTCCTACCACTGATCTTCGGTGAAATTTACTCATCACGTTTACATTATTGTACATCAATCCATAATGATTTTTGCTTTATATTTCATTTTCTGTCATGACTTCAATCTTGGTTTATATTTTTCCGACATAGACCTCTGGTTTCTTGACTTCAATCTGAGTTTGAACTCGAAATTTAATCATAAAAAGTGAGGCTTTATACTCATCGAAGTTTGAAAAATAGAATAAACTTAGATGTAATTTCCTATTGTTTGTTATGTCAATGAATAGAGTCGATAATTGTTATTAATCGGAATTTTCTTTTCGATGGAAAATTATATACGGCTTGTGAATTGGTTTAAGGCTTTCGCGGCTGGGAATTTCAGTGTTACGATCTTCATTCGGGTTTGAAGGCCGTTGTGGTTCGGAATTGTATCATGACGTTTTGCCAGCATAAGTGGCTGTCTTCTTCAGAGGTTTATTCACCATTGACGGCCTTCAAACTCGAATGAAGATCGTAATACTATATACGGCTTTTTGCATGTTATTATTTTTCCCTAACTTTCTTAACGTGCTGCGTAATGTGTTAATTTAGCAAGAATTTGTATTTTCAAAGGATATTGACGACATTTTTACATTAATCGGTTTGATCATCATTCCACTAAATACTTCAATTACCAGGATAACCATCTCGAAAGAGTGATCTAGATAAAGTATGTGGAGTTCAAAGAGGAGATTTTGAAATTTCATGTGTTTTTTTTCGAACGATATGCGTTCTACCCAGAAATGAAAATGCCACAATGACCATTGTTTCTCTTTGGCGGTCGAAGAAGGTTACAACATGATTACTTGGTCGTTATCACTACACTGATTCGTTACTTAATAGAAATTAATAATTTCTCTGCACCTCGGCTCTAGCAACAGTTGAAACTAGGCTTCCGAAACAGTTAAAACTCGGCTCCTGCAACAATTGGAACTGAACTCCTGTCACAGTTGAAACTCAGCTCGCGTAATAGTTGAAACTCTGCTCTCACAGTTGGAATTCAGCTCACGTCACAGTTGAAATTTGGCTCCTTGAACAGTTGAATCCTGGCTCTCGCTACAGTTGAAACTCGGCTCCAACCACATTCGAAACTCGGCTCTTACGTCAGTTAAAACTCGGCTCTTACCATATTTTGGAGAAAAAAACACGAAATTCATTTTGTTATACTTCATTGACAATGATTTATGCTTTTCTTTTTATTTTCTGTCATAACTTCAATGTATATATTTTGGGTTATATGAGATAACGTCTGAATTATGAGTTTGAAATCAAAATTTCGTCATAAAAAGTGAGACTTTATTCTCATCCAACTGAAGAAGAGAAAACCAATTAGAATATATTTTTTTGTTGTATGTTATGTCGATGAGTGAAGACGATAATTGTTATCATTTTATTAATAACAATCTAATGAAATTATAAAACAACAATAAAAATTAATGGACGCTCCGGGGTGACTTCATTGATTCCAGTGGTGCATTGCTTTTTCAGCTGCAGGAAAACCTGGAAAAAGCTGCTGCAGCACATTATCTGAAAATCTTGATCTGCCAATGTCCCCCAATAATAAAATGATGTATTTTTTATGGGGAGAGTTTCTTCATACTCAAGAAGAGTAGCCCCTAGGGAAACACTTTTCGGAAGGTTCAAAAATTTTGAATTTTGTGAATATTAATGTTTTATTTATGCACATGTTGAAATCAAAATATATCAAAATTGATACATATGTTGTTTCCTATTCGTTTCTTTAGCATTGACAGTCGTTCAATTTGTTTATGTTGTCAAATTTATAGTTCCTTTCAAAACTTTTAACAAGTTCGACATTTACTCCACTCTAGTTTCATAACAAAGATATAAACAGCTACAGACAACAACATTCACATTAGCATATTGTCTCTCATTTCCCACCACGTGGAATATACAGGGTGTATCATAAATGCAGATTTTAATGTAGTTGCAATTTTTTCATTTTATTAAAAAAATATGCCCTAACTTGCTTCATCCTCAAGAAGTTTAATGTTAAATCAAATGATACTTCAATTATTTCGTCACTTTATAGCAGTTTCTATATATCAGGCTAATCATTCGAGAAAAAAAAGTGGTTTATTGTATAACCATGTTAATTATTAAAACTGAAATTGTGTGACAAAAATCTTTGATAGTGGGTAAACTTAAAAAAAAATCAATGTTTTTGATATAAATCAATGAATTTGAATGTTCTCCCCTTGGCAAGCCACTTTGGAAAGTCAACCATTCAAGAGAAAGTTATTTATTTTGATTAAAAGATTGGTATATACAGAGATATATTCTCAAGCTAAACTGGTAAAGTATATGTGTGAGGATCAAAACGAATAGTTCTGTCAGGTATGTTGTAAGAAAGCATGCGTTGACCGCCTGTAATGAAATAAAGAATACAATTAAGACAATATAATCTGAAAACAAATTGAAAAATAACACAATTATAAGCATTCATTAGTAGGGCTTATTAGAGAAGTTAAATATCGAAAGCATCCAACGTAAAAGATGAAATAAAAAAAAAAATTGGTTCATAAACCCAATTGCTTATAACTTCAACAAAAATTGACCCTATGAGATTACACAGTAGTGTTTATACACGTTTAGTTTTTTTTAAGGACACTATTTTTGACATGTGTTACCAAAACAATGTATTTTATTTTACAAGTAATGATAATAAACGTTTATTGGAACTTAAAAACACAATTCAGAGATTAAAATTGGAATTGGCAATTTGTTTTTCCATTTTCATTCTTGTTATTATACAGAGGAATATAATCATTACTCTCTGAAAAAGCAAAAATAGGTTTATGAACCAAGTGTTGAAGTTAGTAAGAAAGATGGTTAATGAAGAATTTGTAATAAAAAAGGCGAAATGTTCTACAGCTGGGAGATCTATTTCAGACAAGTGCATTTTCATTCCAGAAACTATTTTGATCGTGTAATTGTGTATTTTACAAGTTTTGATTGAGCAAGTTTAGCAAGTAACAGTTAGAAAGTGAAAATTAACAATTAAAAGTTCGCTTCAACAAATTTTTCACAGTATTTTTGTTGCAGTTGTGATCATGAACATGAAAATAAAATGGACCCAGTTATTTACCCCATGAATGGACGTAAAAATGAAATGGACCCAGTTATTTACCCCATGAATGGACGTACAAATAAAATGGACCCAGTTATTTGCCCTATGAATGGACATAAAAGTAAAATGGACTCAGTTATTTACCCCATATATGGATGAAAAAATAAAATGGACCCATTTATTTACCCCATGAATGGACGTAAAAATGAAATGGACTCAGTTATTTGCCCCATTAATGGACGTAAAAATAAAATGGACCCAATTATTTACCCCATTAATGGATGTAAAAATAAAATGAACTTAGTTATTTGCCCCATGAATGGACGTTAAAATAAAATGGATTCAGTTATTTACCCCATTAATGGACGTAAAAATAAAATGGACTTAGTTATTTACCCCATTCATGGACTTAAAAATGAAATGGACCCAGTTATTCACCCCATGAATGAACGTAAAAATTAAATGAACCCAGTTATTTACCCCATTAAGTGAACATTTTGAGAACGAGCTATTGAGCTGGGGATTGTCAAATATCCACCAATACTGAGCTAAACTTTACCGCCAAAGAGTTCCATTCAGTAGCTCAAAATTACGACCTTTTTCATGAAGTAAAAACCGACAACAAACATTCCAGAACATAAATCTGTTTTAAACATAGCATACTAATTGCAGGTTGCGATGATCATGCAAAAAAACCAACTGTAAAAAAATGTAATAATAATAATAATCTTCCACCAACCACATATCCTTTCAGGTGCCTTCCTCCCTTAGTATCCAAGTGCTGTCGTTAGAATAGGAAGCTGAACGGAGGACAGGGTGGTATTCCCAAGTCCAAAAGTGAAAGCAAGAAGAAACCCAGCTAGTAATAGAGTAAATTTATTGTATAAAATATAATATTAAGTACAATGTTATTCACAGATTGTGGACGGATCCGTTCCTGAAATAGATATAAGTACAGTGAAGCTAAAATACAGCTACGTCCTTAGAGGCACATCTTATTGATCGCGTTGATCAACTGCAGTCAGCTATTCAGTAAATTAAAAAATAAATATATTTTCTTCAGTCGTTAAACCGTAAAACATCAATACATGCCTATAGGGACCAGCCAAAATAACAAATACATGAGAGATTCGAGTATATTGTAGTTCATAAACCGATATTTATTTTATAAATTATCAACCCATTCATGAACTTTTTTACAAACTACTTAGTCTACTTTCGCAACAATTTCCTTACAGTTATAATTAACAACTAACTCTTGATTCTTCTTTAAAAGTTGACAACCTCAAAGTGTATAAGTACAATTTTGGTGTTTACTTTAGTATTTCTCTGTGAAACACCACTGCCCTAATTAACGGAAATGATTTGATTATTGAAGTGTACGGCGTTTGAGAAAAAAAAAGTCAAGTCATTTAAAAATAGGTTGAAAAGCAATGGCCCTAAATGAGAACCCTGTGGTACATCCAATGAAACTGTGATTGAGGAAGTTACTGAGTAACTATATTTTACAAATTGTACTCTGCAGGCTGGATAATTTTCAATCCATTCCAGAATGTTTTCTTGGACACCCAAAGCTTTTAGTTTATGCAAAAACAAATTGTGGTTTACTCGTTCAAATGCCTTTGAAAAATCTGTGTGAATAGAATCTACCTGGTGTCTATTTTCGAAGGCGTTTATTATACAGTGTAAGCGAGACATCTGTTTATCAGATATGAAAAGCAAAAGTGATCGAGAACGGTTTTCAAAATTATATTCTCAACTGACTTATATAATACCTACACAACAATGACGTTCATTATGAAGATTTTACAAAAATCAACTTTTCCCACAACAAATTTCTTCCAACAAACATAACCTCAGAAAAAGTTGCTTTTCCCGCAAGAGGGCGGCAAAAAGAAAAGTTACGTAGTACTTTCCCAGGGGTAGAAAGTATGACAGCTGAGACTATGATAAAAAATGTCTCCATTGAACTGAAAATCGACTTGTTTTTTGCATTTATTTTTTTGACATTTGATCTGTTTCGTGTAAAGTGCCACACACTGTATAATTTTTTTCTGGGTATCATTTCAGTCTAACTTTCACAACAGACTCAAAGTCACTTCAAAATTGACTTTCAGACATTTACCTGGATGGATGGGACCAAGTCCAACTAGGTTTGAAAGAGAGTTGAGTTCTCATATTGATAATAATTATTCGTTTCAAGTCTTGTGAAAGTCGAATTTCTCACCAAGTTCAACCCTTATAAACACATATTATGGTGTTTTATTTAGTTCCTACTTATTCCCTAATTATTTTAAGAACATCTCACTTCAATATCATTCTCAGTTCATTAGGATAACTTAGAGCATATTTTTCTAGAACCTAATCATCAACTTCCTACACCATGGATGGTCAAAGCTTCGTAGCCAAACCAAAAAAACTTTCAGTTATATACCCCCGATACTAGTTATTAGTAAATTCTCCAAATTCAACAAAATATAGTACATAAAACAATTATTCATATGAATTCACATGTACAACTCATCACTGCATAATATTGCTCATGATTTTTTTATAAAGATAACCATTATAGAGTTTTTTATTGCGACTATTGATAATTATTCGCAACTCTTATAAACACCAATAAATGATTAAAAAAAATAGATACAGTGTCTGTCTAATACAACTATCTCAGTTTGCGTAAATATTTTAAAATTTCATATAACATATTTTTTTTAGTTTGCCAACAAAAACTAAGAAAGAGATATTACCTTTGACTGAGATGCAATACATTCATTTATAGGGATATGGAAGTATAACAATAACAAAAATAACCACCACCAATATATCTAAGTAAATACAATTTACATTTCCTGATTCTAACCTTTTTAGATTCATAGCTTATATTTACAAAAGACGGGCAATAAAGTTACTCAAGAGTATTCAGATAAATAGCAAGCAGATCACTTATCACTTGTAAAAAAATAATAAAGTTAAAACAATATTTCACTAATATACAGGACAAGTCTGGATAAATTTCATTTCTATATAAGTTTTACAATGGGGAATGTTCCTCCTGACGAAAATCAAGTACTTTTCAT